>SGPL01000709.1:0-14769 GCA_004802705.1 Bondarzewia mesenterica
AGACAAAAGAAGCAAAGACGAAAAGGTGGAAAATGGAGAAGCTTACTAGATATCTCGGTGAGAACGTCCCCCCCGAACTCGTTTTCCAAAAAGAGACGCAGCAGATTCGCCTGGACAAGCGACTCTTACATCGCAGTCGTTCCCTCGGAAGCGCACAAAGACCCCTGGATGCGCACGAAGAGTTAACGCGAGAAGAGGAGCAGTGGCTCGAAAGGCCTCTTCCACCCGAGCGTCCATCAGCGGATATGGCCTATGCATATCTCCCTCCAAAGCATGTTATCCTCCCAACACAACGTCCTGAAGAGTCAAATGAAGCGTTGATACACGCACCAGACTTTCCCCCGCCTTCTCCATCTCTTTCCGGTTCGCGATCCGACACGCCTAACCCTGGACACATTGGTGAAGTCCCCGTCACGGCTGGGCCCTCCTCTATAGCACCATCAGGATCAGGACCAATACCGCGGCAGACACACCTCCGTCAACGCGGCACAGCACCCCTTCCGCGGTTCGCATCACTCTTTTACTCGCGCGCGCGCTTGGACGCAGATTACAAAGCTTGGATGGCAGAAGAGGACGAGGTGTGGACGTTGATGCGTCAGGAAACCAACAGCGATGACAAAAAAAATGCGGGGGAGGATGCAATGCCACCACGCTCGGAGTCAAGGTCGGCAAATTTATTGGGAAGAGGGGGAGAAAGGGAGAGGCTGGATGTCCCTGAGTTGGCACATAGGAGGGAGAAACGGCAGGGATGGAGCGGGGAATGGAATGCTGCCAGCGTTCAGGATGTCATCGTCAAGCTGCGAGAGTTGAAGTGATAGGCAAGACGCAGGGCCTTTATGCACAAGACTGAAGGAACCGTAGTCTATGCCAAGCGAGAATGGACGCTATGTCGGAATTTTGGCGATGGACATCGTATACTGTGGTATCGCCTTTCTCCTGTGTCCTTTCCTTGCATCCTGAATGCCTCGATATTCCAGTCCTTACAGGCATTTTTCGAAAATTCTATTCGATTGCGAGTAGACAAGATACGCTCGATACCCTGCACCTTACTTTAGAGATTTGTGTATTCACTCAGGCGTAAGATACCCAAGAAAATACTCACTAATATCAGATCACATTGATGTAGAAACAAGCGACCAAAGGAGTCTCGAGAAGGAGAAGTTCGCTGGAGCATGTATGAATGATGAGAGCAGATGAAATTGAAAAGGTCAAGCATCAGTTCGCGTAAATGTACAGACAATTTTTGCCTGTTGAAGGCCGCGAATTCTCAATTACAGAACAAACAAAAAATATGAAAAAGAGCAAATGAGGAATTGGTCCGTTACCGCCCGACTCCCTCATCGATGGTTCCCTCACAGCCATCCCCACTATGTACAGACCCTTCCTGTCATCTACTGCGCGCTGGGTTTCGTTGCCGATGAAAGCCCATGCATCCGACGCTGATGGGCAGCGAGCGAGTCCTTGCGAGTATAAGACTTGTTGCACAGATCGCACTTGAAAGATGCGGGTTTGTGCGCCAACGCTGTCTCGAAGTGTCGCCCGAGGTCCTTCTCCCATCGATAGCCTGTCCCGCATTCGATGCACCGGTAAGGCCTCTCTTCGTCGTTCTCGCTGCGCCCCTTCTTCGTCGCCCCGTCAGCTATCTTGTTGGCCTCGCTTCGGTTGGCGAGCGGTGCAGTGCTCGGCCCTCCACGCGACATCTGCGAATTGTTGGGGGGAAAACTCATCTACGAGATTATCATTCTCGTAGATGGTCTCCTTCGATAAGTAGTTGTTTCGTCGGAGGGCATCAGCTGCCGCCGCTTGCCTTTCGACCCGAGGCCTAATAGCCCTCAAGCCCAGGGAGGCGACAGCCTTGCCTTCCATGATCATCCGCCACGCTGACAGATACGTCTCACCAATCTCCGTCCCCTTCCTCGCGATCTTGGGTCTCCTCTCTTCCACCTTGTTGGATTCCACCTCCTCGAGCTTCCGCTTTGATCTGCCTCGCGATCGTGAAGATGATGCGACCGGCTCATCCTCTCTGGGAAAGATTCTTGTGGGGTATGCGGGCGGCTGTGGTGGTAGGACCGGCATTTGGAATGGCGGTGGGCAGCGAGGGGCGGGCATTGAGACGGACGTTATATAGGAAGGGTCGGGGTAAAATCCCCCCGGCGAGTGGACGGGAAGGCGGGGAATGGGTGTGGGCATGGGTACGGACGTCCCTTCAGTATAGAGGTTGGGATTGTCGCCGATCGCCAGATGAAATTGCGACGCGCCGAGAGCAGCGGCGACAGGATTGACGTCACCCCCGTCGTACGCCTTAGATGATGTGTAGCCTGGGTGGCTTTGACCCTGACTGTCATAGAACGTTGGCGGCATGCCAAGCTGTTGGTGGGCCTCAGGATACAGTCGGTGCTCGCGAGCGGGATGCCGGCCCACCGGTTGTGCTGAGCTCTGGAAGGTAAGAACGATGAGTGGCATCTTCTTCCAAAGAAAAATTGATGAGCGCACGGTGTGGGCGTGCCGCGGTGGCTCTTCGCCAAATCCGACGTTGAGAGGGCCTTCGGTGAATTCGATTATGGGGTTAAGAGAACTTTCCTGCATGGACGTATTCACCAAATCCCCGAAGTTCTCTGGATGGATGAAAGTCTGAGGATCCTGCATTACGATGAGGTGAGCATCATTGTCTGTCAATAGAATATGGAATGATACTCACAACGCTCGGATGTTGGAATTGAGAGCTAGGATTTGTGTTGGGAAACCACATCTCTTCCTGTCCCTGTTCGATATTTGGGACGAAGGAATCTCCTTGTGGCAATGCATAGACGGCATCATCCCAGTTGTCTGGGAGGATGAATTCAGAGGCCTGAGATTCCTGCGAAGGCAAGTGAGGTGAGTGGCGTCGCGATCCTACGACAAAAATTGAATTTAAATCTACCAGCGAGCTTGGGTCCTGCCAATTCACATAGCTAGACTCCATGGTGGGACGACCGTCGTTATGTTCAAACCCGAGCATGAAAGAGTCGTCTAGCATGAGTTCCGTTGGGAGTTCGTCGTGAGTCTCTAAAAGAGCCGAGGCCGCTGAGGCCTGAGGGAGATGTAGCTGGAAAGTGGGGTCGTAAGACATGGGCGACCGTACACAGTAGAGAGTTCAGGTAGTTTTTTTTTCGAACGCAAATGGGATGGGTGAGTGGGTCCTTGTTGGTTTTTTCTGTTCTCACTTCGCACACTTTATATCACCCAGATAGACTGCCCAAGAGTTTTTGACTCCGCTCAGTTTGCGTCCGCATAGTGCCTCCATGTCGGACCCATGCTCTGCCGTATACGGATACCGATGGCGAGACGGTCCATACGTTATCTCGCAAGCGAGTCTCTGCTTCTCTTCGGATGCTCTGATCTCACGCGCGAGTATTTTTTTTGGGGTCAATATGATGCAGTGCAAAACGTGTTTGCCATCTTCTGCTGCGCGTCTTTCAGACTTTCACTCGGCGTATCGACCATATCTGGCCTTGTTTTGTTTTCATGATAGGTTGGTAGGTGAAGAAGCATCTGAGCATCGTCGATGGCGGATCTGCTCAGCATGCCGCTCAATCCCTTTTGTCGAGTGGTTTATGATCACAGATACATAGCATGCCGCCGTTTTCGTACTTTCACACAATACCTCGGCGCACTCATATCAACAGCTCTGAGTGGCATTGTGTATCCTTTTTTCTTTCCCGCCTTTGTATGAACTTTAAAAGAATCCCCAGACGGAATCTAGACTTGGGACATGGCCATGGAGCGCAAGTCAGTGCCACCGACAAGTTGACCGAAGCTCGAGGCGTAAGTACGTTTTTACATGCGCGTTGTATTGTACTCATTGACGCGCGTGGCTTCAATGGCGAAGATCCGGATTATCGCAACGCCTTCAATGTGATGGCCTGTATTCGGGTCCAATGATGCGTGAGTATTCAGCTGCCCTGGCATCCGTGTCCGAGGTCTGATTTCACAAGTCGACTCGTCTGCAATTCACACCTTGCCATATGGGTCAAATGTTATAAACGCTGGCAATCGGGAGGCCCCTCTTTTTCCCGCCGAGGTCTGTGCTTCGTCCTGCTTCGTCATGTCTCTTGTATTTCACAATACACCAATTGAGCAAAATGCAGACCAGTAGATTGGTCCGCGGGCTGGTCATAGACTTCTCGCTGTTGACTGTTCCTCAAATCGCACCCAATCATGACGACCCTTTTCATGCGAGTGCTGCCGTTGGGTCACAAGCTCTCGAGTATGTACCACAGTACAGAGTATCTTTCTATGCAAAAAAAGTTAACACACTTGGGATTATTCCATTTGGATACTGGTTCGTGACCTGTGCGGTGAACTTTGTTACGACTGCCGGTGGCTTTCTTCAACACACTCACTCACAATACGTGCGATTCGTCCCACAGATCGTCCAGCGTCCAGAGCGCACCTCGACGTCAGAGAAAAAGACTCGGCAACTTGGCACAGCCGCTGTGTGGACGAGAGCCGCATTCTGTGATCGACACAAAGGAGCTCTACTAATTATCTCGAGCCTGGAGCTTCGAGCCTCCTTGTTTTGGCGACAAGAGACGCACCTCCGAGTTTCCGTCACTGTATAATAGGAGCGTCGCCTCCCACACTGTGTTAATACAACCTTCCTCCCTCGCTCATTTTCTGACGATGATCCGTCATTGATGTTACGTCTGTCGTCGGCGTGGTCCGAGATTAACGCGCCCCACTCACATTCGGAGGTATGACTCTGCGTTGCTTTTGGGATGAATGACTGTGGACACCAGAAAGTATTATATCATCCGATTGGCTGCCTGAGGTGATCCATATCGAAGTAATATCTCACTGTGTTTTCTTGTTTCAGTTCTGTATTATAATGGATCGCCCTCCTGGAATGACGCTGCGTGTCCTTGGACGCTGAACGGACGACTCTGACGGGTCGATGGTCGCAATGAGGACTACCTAAATGCCAACTTGTTCAACGCCTCTCGCCTGGAATGAGATGGTGGTTACGGGTGCTGTTGTTCTTATGTCAACCCATTTACCATTGCACGGGCCCTCTCCTGTTGGGAGAATTGGACAAGTCATGCCAGTTATTCGCACTGCGTTCTTTATGCGAATCTTTCAAACGAGTAGAATAAAACCTGAAAGTGAGCATATCAGAATAACGAACCGTGACGGATGTCGTGCAAGAGGAGCGTCAAGTTGGATCGGGTTGTGGATCTTCTCCAATATTACCTTATTTGGTTACCCCGACATTTAATCCACATCGAGTTTCGTCCGAACTTGAATTCGTTTCCTCTGTTCTTTTTTTTTTTCATGTGGATTTTTCAGCCGTCCNTTNATTATGCCGGCAGCCTACATAATGTCTCCCACACATCTTTCTTTCTCCCCTTCACTCCCGTTCCATGGTTAATGTCCAGTCGACGCTGGGCGCGATCTTGGTCGGATGCCTTCTGGCTGTAGCGTACGTTCTCATTTCTTGTCGCTATGTGTCCTTCTGTCAGGCCTGATTAATGATTGCCGTCAATACCAAGGCTGTCGGGCCTCGTCTCCGCCCAGACAGTTATTTACTTTTATGTCTATCCTCATGACCCGCCACGCATCAAATGGACCGTATGCAAACTCTCGTGACTATCTTGAACACTTTGAAATCATTGACACGATCGCCCAAAAAGGTCTTCACTGTTTGGTGAGCTTAATAGAGATCGTCTTCTTCTCCATTCCTATGTCCTTACGTTGTGACAATACAGGGCTCTGAATGTAATACACGTCGTCTTAGTAGTTGCTGCGACCTGGAACTATATCATTGGGAACTACGGAAATGCAGAGATAGCAGATCGTATAGCGATGTGAGCTTCTTGGAGTTTGATTCAACTAGCGCAACTGATTTACCGTTGGCATGCGACTTAGTCCCATCGCGGTATGTCATTCTCATTCTTTTCACAATTCCGTCGGCGTATCATGTCTGTAATTGGGCGCCACTGCAATATCACAAGGATGGCACTCATCCTCACTCATTCCAGGCAAACCGAGTCAAGCACGCTGATTTCTCACGGGCGGTAGGGAGAGCACCTGAAATGAGCTGGAAGAGGAAACTGATGGTCAGACTGAACGCCGTCTCGGCGAGAGTCTTTCTTTGCGCTGAGAGTACATGAAATGACTGGGATACACACTGGTTCATACGTGATAGTATAATTAGCAAAGAGTCTCTATGAAAGTCAGATGAAGTGTATCGGGACAGGATCATCATCGAGGAATGTGAAAGGCAGTTGCACTACCTCTTCCCAAAATGAACTGTCCAGATCTTCGCGTCCACCCCTGTTCTGTCCAAATCTAAGTCCATGCGTTCTCCTTCTCCCACCGTGCCATACTCAGCTTGGCGTCTGGACCAAACTGAGAGCAACCTGTACAGACGCTGATTGAAAGAGCGGGTTACTAGCTCGAGTAGCAATGTTAGGTGCTTCAAGGATAGCAGCGCAGAGCCGATCGCCCGGACAGCGTCATTGAAGGTACTGGCCGAAATTTCGCGAGCTTGCCTCCAGTCAGAGATACTCGTACTCCGTTGACCGTTGACTATCTTCAGGGCCCAATAGACTCCAAAGGATGCGGGGATGGAATATGTACCAAGTCGGTGATCTTCAAACATAAGAGGGACCATGAATACAAGGCTGATGGGATCAGGGTTAAGAGACGCACCGGGTCAAAAACAACCGTTGATAGTGCCTTGACCCCTGAAGAATCGAGGAATAAGTTGAGATTGCGAAGGCGAGGAGAAAAACGAGGTATCTTGGCAAAAAGTTCGATGCCAGTGACGCCGTTTCTTCACCCTTCCAATTCCCACGCAGTATAGATTCCCAGATGATAGCTGTTCCAAAAATCCTCCGGTAGGTCCATATCCAGATTCGTTTCAACGAAATAAGGGGAAGGTGTTCAGGGCGGAAAGCAGCGCAGCAAGCAGATCGTCAGAGCCAATAATAGTCGAAAAGGTAATCTGCGAAAGCTGACGGTGGTCCGGTAGGAGAGAGAGGATGACAGGTAGAGGGAGATTGATGCATGTAAGATTCGGGAAAAAGGATGCTTCACTGATACAAAACTTTCGCGCTGTTTGCCGAGCGTCAGAGACTGGAGATTTTGGAAGGCGATCGCCAATTCTGGAACCGACACAGGATAGAGGTCCGCGCATAATTTCCATACGTTCGGAAAACGAATGCTTGATCTGGCGAAGTCGAATCAATCGACTTGAGAATATACCTTTAGGCCCCTCAGCGTTTCCGCGTTTTCTGAGAGGAGATTTTGAAGGATGGTACGCGTGCTTCGTATTTTGATTTGTCAAAGAAGTGAAGAAGTATATGAATTTGATAGTCAATGCTTGAAGACCTTTGATAGGGCGCAATCCCAATGTGGCGTCCAGCCCGATCATGAGGTCCACCGGCATGTAATAGGGTGAAACCGGGGACGCAGAGAGGAGGTCTGTAATCATCATGAAGTACGAGAGGAGATGTACCGGAGTCACCAAGCGCAATCGAACGCGTATTCCGTGCACCCTGAAGAAACTTCGGCGTAAGTCCACGACAATCCATTGACATAGCGCGCAGTCGCCAATCCGGATTGAAGGCAATATGCCTTATACAACCACAGGGATTGCACTTGTCGACAAATTTGCAGAAAGCAATGGCGCGCTTCTGATTCTGAAGGCAAACGGACTTCACGGTCAATGGTCGTATGCTGGCGGCTGCCAAATGAGAGTCATCCCAAAGGCTCGAACAGAGTGACTTTAAAGTAGTTTGAGAACATCATAGGCGATATCATCGCTCAACCTTGGAATGGCTGCCGTGAGTGCTGGATGGTGGAACGTGAGAATGGCCATTTCGATGCAAAATCAAGGTATATTTTGAGCTCACCACGACTGCCTGCGGTATGTGCGAAAGAGTGTCAAACGATCCGGACGGACAACCACTTGAATTGAGATCGTTATTGCATCCTGGATCATATAGATCCAAGATCGTCGAAGAAATGCCACAGTTTGCTCCCGAATACATCGCAGCCTTGCATGAAAGGGATTGAAGCCCTGCCAGAGCGACTCGTCGGAAAGGCTCGAAAGTCCAACACCAAGCGGCTTTGAGCTACGCTATCTTTAGTTCCATGATAAGAAGATCCGAGTCATCCGACGTACCGAGTTTGTCTAGACTTTTCCCTCGCATTCGTCATGCATTTGCCCCACAGCACGGACACGCATTGATTTTTATGTGCAGATATCGCCAACGTGCTCGAAAACCTAGTGACTGGAATTTGTTTTATAAACAAAGACGCAAGATACGATGTGCTTTTTACAAGGATAACCACGGGTGGTTCAGGAGTTGAGAAGCTGTCGCTCGCTCTGCCGGCTGTAGATGAAGCATTAACTTCAGGAAATGCTCCAAATGAGGTCGATCGTCCGGCTTGACTCTCAGAAGATCCAAAATGTCGTGCAGGCGCAATTCGACGTCGCCACTCACATTCTTGAGGCGTCCTAATCCACGACAAAGAATCAGCAGGACGCCGGTAGCGCGTGCGGTAAGTGAAATGACAGAGAAACAAACCCTGCTGATCAAAATACTCATGCGTGCGCTCACCCTTCGCGAGCAGATCCGGAGGCCACCCCTCATCCAGATACTCTGCCATTTGCGACAACATATCAACATCCTTAGTTAGAACACCCTGCTTATCTGCCCGTGGTCTGAAAAGAATCTTTCCAGTGATCATTTCGAATACCTATCACGGCCAGAGGTGAGCGGATTTCAGACTACGAGTTCTGAGCAAACGTACCAAGCACCCCAGATTCCAGATGTCCACACTCTGTGACCAGCCTGCCCGAATAAATACTTCTGGGGCTCTCAAATTATATGGCTGGATGTTGTCTGTACGCTTATCGTCGAGGAAGTTTGCTTGAAACGAAGATCCGGTGAGCGATCTTATGACCGGAACGAGCAGAAGCGATGCGGGACAAACCACTTCCAAAGTCAAGCAGTTGCACTGACATCTCCGCAGATGTCCAAGAATTAGGGATCTTTAGGTTAGGAGGAGTGCGAAGCACGACGAACGGGAATTCGTAAGTGAAGAGGCTGGTAGTACTAACAAAAGCTCGCTATAAGGCAAGACTTAGGTTTCGACTGGAGTCTCTTCAGAGTCTACCAGGGCAGTATATAAGGGAGGANACATTAGGGTAGGTAGCTGGGTTCCAAACGNGCTATCTACAGCTTCAGTCAGTGGCATTTCCACTGACTGAAAACTAATGAGTAATGGACGCGGGGCCAGGCCCACGCGAGACATTTGCCATTGGCTGATAAGCAACCATATGGCACCGAATCTATTTTCAGAGGACGTGGACCCCACGCTGTCATCCAATAGACCATTCTAGATTACAATACGACTTATTAATACGGAGAAGAAGTGGGTCACTACCTTAAAAGGTGAAGCACATGATAAGAAGGCCGCGAATCACGGGTATTAGTCATGATCCGGGTGATCGGCATCTATTCTTAGTTGTTCCGTTCCGTCCCGATCGGCTAGCTCGGCCCGAAGGGCCAGGCCAGTTCCGCCGGCATGTTCCGCGGGCGCTAATTTCGCTTAGTCAGCAAGGTCTTATAAAAATCTCTCAAGTCTTTCGACCTGTTACTGCACGTGATCTAGTCACGTTACAAGTCACGTGACAGGGGTCAACGTGNCTACNNNGGTNATNGAGTTAACTCCCGATTNAACGCNNCCTATAATGNCGTNACNAGGCCGCNATNGCAAGGNNTNAGGNNGCGNCANCANAGGGANGATAATTTCNGNTGATCGACGNANNTGNCTTGGNAGNAANTNGTAGCTCCNGTANGNCCACAGCANTNAGTTCNAAGTTAGGTTAGGTTAGGAGGAGTGCGAAGCACNCANAAGCAGGANCTTGTAAGTNAAGAGNCTGGTAGTGACTAACAAAAGCTCGCTAGTAAGGCAAGACTNAGGTTTCGACTGGAGTCTCTTCAGAGTCTACCAGGGCAGTATATAAGGGAGGAAACATTAGGGTAGGTAGCTGGGTTCCAAACGCGCTATCTACAGCTTCAGTCAGCGGCATTCCCACTGACTGAAAGCTAATGAGTAATGGACGCNGGGCCAGGCCCACGCGAGACATTTGCCATTGGCTGATAAGCAACCATATGGCACCGAATCTATTTTCAGAGGACGTGGACCCCACGCTGTCATNCAATAGACCATTCTAGATTACAATACGACTTATTAANACGGAGNAGAAGTGGGTCACTACCTTAAAAGGTGAAGCACATGATAAGAAGGCCGCGAATCACGGGTATTAGTCATGATCCGGGTGATCGGCATCTATTCTTAGTTGTTCCGTTCCGTTCCGATCGGCTAGCGCGGCCCGAAGGGCCAGGCCAGTTCCGCCGGCATGTTCCGCGGGCGCTAATTTCGCTTAGTCAGCAGGGTCTTGTAAAAATCTCTCAAGTCTTTCGACCTGTTACTGCACGTGATCTAGTCACGTTACAAGTCACGTGACAGGGGTCACGTGACTACAGCGGTGTGGGTTAATTCCCTATAAAAGCCCCCTATAATGACGTAACCATGCCCAGTTAAGGGTTTAGGTTGCGCACCACAAGGACTATAATTTCGTGATCGACTCTTCTGCCTTCTGCGCTACTAATAGCACCTTAAGGTTCACACCATTGGTTCCAGCGAGGCCCCTCAAGGGCTTTGCCTACCAAAGGGTAAGGTTCGTTCAAACGTAAGGATGACGTGCCCATTCAAGGGCTATCAAACAAGAACGAGGCACGAGGGAGTGCCCAGCTTGTTCCTTAGTTATAGTGACTACACTTGTGTTCTAGCAAAATGACTTGCGTCAAGGAACACGTGTCCGAATGTACTCTACGTTAAGTAAGAGTTAAGTACGTTAGCGATTAGGCTAGGTTCGAATTAGGTCTAATAAGTTAGTTAAGTTATTAGGGCCAGATAGTAAGGGTTAGGTTGGGGTTTTGAATTCCAACCGCCTTGCCCAATTACTAATCCGAATTCCATTGTAATCTACCAATCATTAAAGTCGGCATTGGCGATAATATCGTCGTTGCTCGGTGATTCAAGCATTACTTTTTTAAGTGATGATATAATATCGAACAGATTGCGACCACGCTTTCTGCTCACTAACCATCTTCTATCACAGAATCCCACGTGACGNACGTCGAGGACTTTCACAATCTCCAACATGTTAGACCCAGGAATACTCCTTACTAGGCCAGTTTCCACGAGCGGTCCTCTTAGACTTGAGGCAGGCGTCCCAGCCCCTTCCATCGCATTTGCATCACCCTCAGGTGACCCAGGCTCATTGGCAGTTTCCTGCGTTCGCGGGGTGTCCGCTACTTGCCGGTATCTCGCCGCAGCAGGCCCCGAAGGGCCACCTGATACATTTGCTAAGGTCGGGGTTATGGAAGCTTTCCCACCCCAGAGGTCGTCCAAAGACCGCTGAACCGTGTCCGCTGGCTTCGCTCGAAGCGTTACCTGTTCCTGCATGAGGGGACGTTGCCGTACCCCGCTGAAACGTCTCGCTTGGTTGTCCCAGAATACTGCTAAACTGGAATCCCAAGACTCTGTGATATTCGTGCTGAATTCTTTAATGTCGAATCGCAACCANATGGGGTTATAGTGTGTCTTTAGGACGAAAACGTCAACCGGGGCTTTTTGCGGCTCGTCAAGTCGCTTTTCCCATCGTTTCGTCATATTGTCCTTAGTCCACATTTTAATCATATCGATCGGGTACCCTCGNCCNGCATANAGCTCTCCAAGCTCNTTNACNGCGGCGATGTAGTGTTCTGGTTTACTACTTAAGGTAGCCAATCGACTCATCTCACCGATGTAAGTTCCTTTCTTTACATCTTTAGGATGGTGAGATGCCCATGGTATGCGTTCTTTGTGGTTTAGCCTCTTGCGATACGGCAAGCTTTCGACCTTCTTAGTGATTGGGTCTAAATAAAGCAAGCTATCCAGGAATGGTGTGTTATATTCACTGGCTATCCACTCTAATTCTACGTCTTCGTATGATATGCGCTTAGCGATACTAAGCGCTTCTGCTTCATTATGAGCATAAACCACACCAATGACGTCGTCAATGAAGCGCGCGAAGAAAGGCATTTCGTGCTTAATTACTTCATCTGACGCAAGGATTTTCTCTTCAAAGTAGGCACCATAAAGGTTGGCCAAGTCGGGGCTGCAAGCAACTCCCATGGCAAGGCCCTTCTTTTGAAGGAAAGTTTCGTCTTGAAAATCTATAATCAAATCCTTATTAGCAAGGTTGAGGCATCTTTTGAATAGATGTATTTCCTCTTGAGAAATTTCGTGAGCGAGTGCCCATGCTTTGTACCACTCAAAAACAATATCCATGCACTTGTCAGCGGGGATATTTGGGTAAAAGGCGACAATGTCGCCCGATACAATGTATTTCTTCCTTGAAGGATCTAGTTTCAATTTACTTATGCGTTGTGCAAGGTCCTTACTTCCTTTAAGGACGTAAGGTCGCTCCGCGAGGAGCGGCTTCAACTGTTTGCTTACATACTTAGCAGCGGGTCCCTGCGCGCAAGAGTGACAAGGCACTATAGGACGCATTTTAGTGGGTGTCTTATGAATTTTAGGCACGCCATAAAATACTGGCACTTTAGGCTCTTCAAGCCGGGACTCGGGGATTTTACTCCGCAAGAATTTTTCTAGCTGCTCGTTGTTGAGGAACTTCTCCGTGAAGTCAGCTGCCTCTTCAACTTTGGTACGTGTGCGTTCAAGTATAAGCTGGCGTTCAGCTGCACTAATTTTAGTGTAGTTGTTTGCGTCGCTCAGCAGTAACTTGCTATTCTCTATGAACCATTTCCGGGTGACTACAGCCGCGCCCAGATTTTTATCTGTAGGAGTGACGATATAATCGTTCTTCAACAGGTACTCCTTGACCTCGGTCAGCCACACCAAGCCGGTGTCTTTAGATGAGGCTTTTATCGCGGGTACAAATTTTTCAACATAGTTGTCGATGTACTTCTTCCCTTGCGAAAGACCGAGTTCGAAATAGGCATCTTGCAAATCCGCCGTCTTTGCGACGTGTGGTAATGCGTAGTCAGGATCATAGAGATCTTCACTCTTAGGTTAGGTTAGGTTAGGAGGAGTGCGACGCACGACGAACGGGAATTCGTAAGTGAAGAGGCTGGTAGTACTAACAAGAGCTCGCTGTAAGGCAAGGCTCGGGTTTCGACTGGAGTCTCTTCAGAGTCTACCAGGGCAGTATATAAGGGAGGAAACATTAGGGTAGGTAGCTGGGTTCCAAACGCGCTATCTACAGCTTCAGTCGGCGGCATTCCCACTGACTGAAAGCTAATGAGTAATGGACGCAGGGCCAGGCCCATGCGAGACATTTGCCATTGGCTGATAAGCAACCATATGGCACCGAATCTATTTTCAGAGGACGTGGACCCCACGCTGTCATCCAATAGACCATTCTAGATTACAATACGACTTATTAATACGGAGGAGAAGTGGGTCACTTCCTTAAAAGGTGAAGCACCTGATAAGAAGGCCGCGAATCACGGGTATTAGTCATGATCCGGGTGATCGGCATCTATTCTTAGTTGTTCCGTTCCGTTCCGATCGGCCAGCTCGGCCCGAAGGGCCAGGCCAGTTCCGCCGGCATGTTCCGCGGGCGCTAATTTCGCTTAGTCAGCAAGGTCTTGTAAAAATCTCTCAAGTCTTTCGACCTGTTACTGCACGTGATCTAGTCACGTTACAAGTCACGTGACAGGGGTCACGTGACTACAGCGGTGTGGGTTAATTCCCTATAAAAGCCCCCTATAATGACGTAACCATGCCCAGTTAAGGGTTTAGGTTGCGCACCACAAGGACTATAATTTCGTGATCGACTCTTTTGCCTTCCGCGCTACTAAAAGCACCTTAAGGTTCACACCATTGGTTCCAGCGAGGCCCCTCAAGGGCTTTGCCTACCAAAGGGTAAGGTTCGTTCAAACGTAAGGATGACGTGCCCATTCAAGGGTCATCAAACAAGAACGAGGCACGAGGGAGTGCCCAGCTTGTTCCTTAGTTATAGTGACTACACTTGTGTTCTAGCAAAATGACTTGCGTCAATGAACATGTGTCCGAATGTACTCTACGTTAAGTTTAGAGTTAAGTACGTTAGCGATTAGGCTAGGTTCGAATTAGGTCTAATAAGTTAGTTAAGTTATTAGGGCCAGATAGTAAGGGTTAGGTTGGGGTTTTGAATTCCAACCGCCTTGCCCAATTACTAATCCGAAATCCATTGTAATCTACCAATCATTAAAGTCGGCATTGGCGATAATATCGTCGTTGCTCGGTGATTCAAGCATTACTTTTTTAAGTGATGATATAATATCGAACAGATTGCGACCGCGCTTTCTGCTCACTAACCATCTTCTATCACAGAATCCCACGTGACGAACGTCGAGGACTTTCACAATCTCCAACATGTTAGACCCAGGAATACTCCTTACTAGGCCAGTTTCCACGAGCGGTCCTTTTAGACTTGAGGCAGGCGTCCCAGCCCCTTCCATCGCATTTGCATCACCCTCAGGTGACCCAGGCTCATTGGCAGTTTCCTGCGTTCGCGGGGTGTCCGCTACTTGCCGGTATCTCGCCGCAGCAGGCCCCGAAGGGCCACCTGATACATTTGCTAAGGTCGGGGTTATGGAAGCTTTCCCACCCCAGAGGTCGTCCAAAGACCGCTGAACCGTGTCCGCTGGCTTCGCTCGA
>SGPL01000071.1:8328-88703 GCA_004802705.1 Bondarzewia mesenterica
CNTNNCANCAACGCCAGTGACAGNGGCCCCAGGAAACATCNGTAGCTGGCGCGTGGCAGCGAGGCCATGCGTGGTTACAGTGATGAGGCCCGTTTGGCCGCCGGTACATCATGGCCGACCATGGAAACAGATCAGTGGCGAGAGTTGGAGGGGGACCGGGAGGAGGCAGGCTGAAGCCTAGGGGCCTTTTTTCTGGCCCTTCACAAATCAGTAAATAGATAGATAGTAGTAGTCAGACGATGGAAGCCACTTACGAATGAACAAAAGAGCGCGCTTGGTCTCTCCAGCGCAAGCTGAGCTATCCGCGGTAACCTGAGCAGCTGAACGTCGCGTGGAGATCGAATGCCCAACGTTAACGAACGTTGGGCCTGAACGCGACCATGTCATCAATCGATTGGCACCACGTTGATGGTGATCGACGAAGGCCGGCTCAGCAAGTTGTGAGGCGAAGGTGGCCTGCACAGAACGCGAGCAGCGGTGGATGTGGGCGCGATGGCATGCACGAGGAGCACGCGATGGCAGTGCACGAGGAGCACGCGATGGCATGCACGAGGAGCACGCGATGGCCATCATCATTGTCCAATGGTGGAGGAGGGAGGGAGATCGCTGTGGCGAGCGGCAGACTGACACGACGAAGCTGGAAGGGGACGAGTCAGTGACATGCTGATGGAAGTGGGGGAAGGCCAAACACAGAGGCAGGGATGCAAGGAGGGTGATCACCAGCTAATAATAGCAAGGTGTCCCATGAGCCTCGAGAACTTAGCAATGCATGGGACACGCAACGGCAGCGCGCCCCAGCCAGAGTTTGCGTGTCCCATGCAGCGCTAAGGTGCGATTTTTTCCATGGGACACGCAGGGAATTCGGACCGACACGGCACTCACGGCAGGGAACGCTAAATGTGACATGCGTGTCCACTTGAACGGACCTGTCAACGCTTGACGGCGTCGACGCTCGCCTGGTGCGGTTCAACCACCGACTTGGCCGAATCGGGAGAGCACGGGGCGGCTCGCAGCGAAGAGCGCGCACCAAAGCAGGAGGATGGCGAAGAGGACGAAGATGATTTAGAGGCTCAAGAAGCGTCTCTTGAGCGATTAAAGGTGACGTCTATGTGTTGGCTTTTCTACGGAGATCCTAACAACTCATGTTCGCATGACTCGTGAAGAATACCAACACTACTCTGACTGCCGTCAAGCTTCGTTCTCATACCGGAAAGGTACCGTCTCCTTACTATTATTAGTCCTCGACATGCCGATGGCTCATATGTCTTGCAGCAAAGCGATTTTGAGAGTTTCTCAACCTCCCCTCACACCTTGATCTCAAAGCAAACGACGATACAGTTGATATCGTCAGTTTCCTCGCGTTTGAGATGGTCTGCTCGCTCACAGTGGCTTCCCTTGAGGTGAAAAAGTCACTTGAGGAATCTTACTTGTGTGAAGATCACACGACCTCACCCATGCTTGGCAAATGCAAGGTGGGAATCGGGTTGGACTCGAGCAACAAGCGACACCGTGAAGAATCTCCCGACGATGACTCCAATATCCCGCTCCCTGTCTGCTCACTTTTCATAGAGCCGCCCGACACTGCACACCGACCAGAACACATCCAGGATGCTTTTGGTAGGATGCAGGGTGACTGGTCATAGCGCCGTACGGCCGGCATGCGGAATTGGAGAGGTGGTTTGATTTGGACCAGCGTTAGTCTCATTTGATTTCTCTTTTCTGCTCCTATCCTGCTTTGATTCGCTTTTCGCATGCTTTCTATTTATATTGTATTGTTGTATATTATATCATATCCATCAACTTCATTGATGCTGACACGCTGCCCCAACATCTAAAGACTACATCGACGCTGACACGGCGCGGAAACCGCGTCACGCACTGCGACGCAGCTATAGAGCTCGCATTTTGATCTCGACTACCGTACCTCATTACACATTACTTACAATGCTAGCAACGAACCCCTGCTTACAATAAAATGTACACATCTGATTGGTGTAGTGCTCGACACCACCTGCGTGTCATCTGATGAACTCCACGCAAGCAGTCTGCACCGACACAGTCAGAGCTTCCCCAAGTAGGTAAATTTACATCGTCAGATTACCGGAACACTACACTCACAACTAGAATGCTCGACGCAGAAATCCAGGATGATCGACTCATCCGGTAGTCAAGGATGCCCTGCAGCAGCCTCTTTCATCGCGGCAATAGTATATCATATCAGGATCTTCAGTCCTAACTTTGACGGAAAAAATTCACAAAAAATCAATAAATAACAGTATCTTACTAACGAGAGCATAGAACTCTTAGAGCAACACTCACGATAACATGGTCATAGGCAGATTTTTGCAGTATATTCACAACAAGCTTGACAGTGTTTTTGTTTTACAGAGTAAGATTAAATTGATGATGTGTAAGTATGAAACATGCGTGCAGTCCAATGGCAAAGGCAATGAACAGGTGACGGATGTTAGGGCCGAGAATAAAATATGAAATAATGACTGTAGCAGGCATTACGGAAAACCATAGCCAAGCAAAGAAAAAATTGCAAAAGAAAGAACAAAGGCGCAATAGCAAATACTCCACACAGACATCACATGATACCGCCATGGCTGCCGACTGCTGTCATACACTCGAGCAAGAGCCAATTCTCGATCGCAGCTCGCAACGACGGTGGACGCCCATTCACGCCCGTGCCATCATACTCAAGGGCAGCCAGGCGAGCTATGTAGCTTGCAGGAATGCTTGCTTCAGGCAGGCATGTCCTGATACTGATCTTCCCCTCGGCGACCATGGCAGCACGGGACATTCCGTCCGGACAGTGATAGGCTGGGTCATTGTCACCCGTCATCTTTATCTGAAGATCGATATCAGAACCAGGGACNGCACAGGCAGTGCAGTGATGGTCAAAAAAAGAGCGTACTGTGATCTTTNGGCTGGTATCAACNGACTCTGATCCCGTTGCGGCAAGGTAAAATACCCTCGAGNGAAACTCAGGCGCATCCACCTTCGATAGGTCGATNCGAGAGCTGATGAGATTCTCGGACTTGACGCGCTCGAATTCAGCGGGCCATGGCATACCGGATCCCTGGAGGAAATCNGTGAGGACTCGCTCAAGGTCCAGATTCTCNCCGTCAATTGAAACAGTGCGCTGGGAAGGCGGAACAGAGCCGTACATCCGGATGTCAACGGCGGTCCGGATCGAGTCNTATGAGGTGATGTGCGATACCCAGAGAAAACTCAGCAAGGCTTCAGAACCACCTTCAAAGGACTTCACGGCCTTATGAACAGACAGATTAGAGCAGCCTGTTGAAAANGAAAAACTGAGTACCTTGGGGAACGTAAACCCGTTACGACANGGTAGATTGAAGCCACGNAGGAAGTTCTGCAGGTCAGTGTGTGTGGGAGCCTCTGGACCCAAGATTTGCCGATATACTATAAAGGCCGCCACAGCTCGGTGCGTCTTTTCATCTCGTCGATTGAGGACTGCGGTCTGATATATGAGAATGAGAATCATCAGTCCCTGAAAGCTAGGGTGAGGTCATGAAGATGGAGACCTANGTCTAATTGACCTTCACTGAGCATCGAGATGTGAGGGGCAAGTTCGGCAGGTATCGCCGCTGAAGGACCCAAGTCGAGCCACGTCCTCACTACATGGTAGAAGTCCGGATGCCATTCGCTGANGAGGGCGGAAGTGATAGAGGCGAAGTCGCAACCATGGATGCAATAATGTAGGAAGACTGGGTCGAGGGGAATAGGGGCCATGCCATTCAGAATCAAAAGAGCAGTGAGGGCACCTAATATCGCCAGGTCTGTCTTCCGAGANGTAGGCAGGACATGAGCCAGAGGATGCGCCNCAATGTAATACTTGCCATCNAAGCNGGGCGTGAACCACCCTGCAGCNTTCGATGAGTAGTCTTTGAACGCCGCGGAAAGGGTTTCGNGTTCGATCCCTTCTCCGGTGGAGNTCAGCATGTCAGTCCCGCCAGCCACACTGGTCGTAAACATCGTCAGCTGATTCATGGCAAGGAATACAACATGTACGTACACCTGGAAATGGCGGGTGGGTGAAAGGANGTCAGTGAAGTCTCCTAGCTGCACGGCNAGTCGAATGATTCTTTTGAAGTCCAACACAAGGCCATCTACATCGGCGCNGCAGANGACGAGATCTTGCTCTGTTTGGCCGTACNTCGCTGCGTCGTAGGCAACATTAGCCAGATGAGCTGCGATACTGCAATCATCGATGANGATCGAGCTGTCCATGATGGGCGACCAGGGTGACTGCCATATTATTGTTGGAAGGAACAGTGAAGCAGCGGATGGAATTGAGCCCGTCCTTTGAAGAGGCCCCCGGGGCCGGTGCCCCTGGTTTTCATCAGTCCAAGGGCCAATAATGGGAGTGCGAACCGAGAACTTACATCTTCAGCGGTCGACGAGGTAAGCACATCCACCATGGCCTCCACTTCAAACTCAGATCCTCTGCNAGCGCTGACAACTCCAAGTTGACACCCAAGGCACTCCTCATCCTCCAGATCCATATCCTCCCCGACCCCAGCATCAAATGCCTTATATAGATTGGTGGCGAGACATGTGTGGGCAACAGGAGGGGAGTCGTCCNGTTGATCAGGAAGCATGGCACACAAAGGCGGCCTCGNGATTGCTGNNATGAAAAGGGCATTTTTAGGATGTCATGGAANATCTTCGAGAATGAGCCNTCAATAACATACCTAAGCGAANGACCATCCATTTATCCTCTTCGATGCAAAGATCNGGATGGGCAAAGNNAAACCGATCTCGNGCAAGGTCNTCGATCGTCATTTCNGCNTTGACAGCCATAAGCGACAGCAAAACCTCATTGTCGCTTGTTCGGGCCNTCCCACGGTTCCTCAAACCCAGAAGCTTGAGAGGAAGATTCTCGTGAACGTGCAATGAGGTTCGAGGGTGTTCGGCTAGCCGATACTGATGCGATGAGGTCCGCAGTCTCCCTGCAATCGTCTGGATGAGTTGTGATACCTTGGTTGTAAGCGGGACCTGCATCTCATAGAGGAGGCCCAGGGCTTCAAGGGCGTCATTGAAGGATGACCTTTGATCATGATACACNCATAGAGGATCNGATGCATTTGGTCCNTTCTGGATATGGTTAGAACATTTATAACGGAAACAGAAGTGGAGGANGATAACTTANANGCCGCAGGTAAACCNTAATATGAAGGCCGATATGAAGCTCGCCAGTTGACGTCTCACCAACACAGTCCTCGATCATTTTCTTCTTGTGTGGGCTGAACAATGGAGGGCCACCGCGCATGGTAGACCTTCNCCTTCCATGGCCACGACCTCGCGTAGGAAGTATAGGAGGNGACGGTAGGTGACGAGAAGCAGAAGCCATCNGACCCCGGTTGGCGATGGCTGAGAAGTTAGGTTCCAGATTGGCCATTCCTTGCATAGGCAAGTCTTGACTCGTGGAGGCAACGGGCCTTGATGATGGGTTGCGATACGGACCTNGCAAAGATAATCCNNGAAGCCTGGTCATCTGGTACTGGGTGATGCGTTNGCCTGGCCCTNGAGTGAGCTGCTGAGAGCTAGGCAGTGATGACCCACTGGGAGCGCTGACAGCGGGTGTCANGAGTGATGACAATGATGCTACTGGCAGTGTTGCTGTTGGTGCCNGGGCCATGGCAGTTAAGATAGCCTNAAGCTGGGTGAATTGTGATGGGGTGAGGNGCGACAGGTCNGAAGGGTCATCCATCTGAGCAAATGCACAAGGTGTATGCGTGTCATGTCTTCCCTCTGATCATGAAATCACAGGCGGAAATCTTACCATTAAAAAGNGAATGCCTTCGGCCTGCGTTGATGACCAGGGCTATCAAAGATGCGCCCGAGAAAGAAGAACAGAAGAGGAGGTAGGAGACTTGGAAGAGTCAGAGAACGAGAGGACTGCGATAGGGCCGCACATCGCAAAGAGAAATGGAAGCGACATGGTGTTTTAAAGAGAAAGAATCACGCTCGTCCGGACTTTGAGGAAGATGCCAGCGCTCCGGCTACGACCAACCATTTGCAAAGACCTCGGATAATAGGCCNATGTCTTGACAAATATTCGAAAGAAGCAACAAAGTACGAAACTCCAGCTATTGACCGATCATTTTCGAAGGCCTCGGTAAATAGGCCGATGTCTCATGAACCTTCAATAATAGAAACAACAGCAGGAGAAGATGACTCGGTGGGTTGCCAATGGCATGAGACACACCNAAACCCAATGCCATGTCAGATAAGGNGGCGGGCTTGCCACCATTTTTGGGACTAAGCCACCATGTTGGCACCGCCCAAGGCAGATAACGGATAACGGAGTGTATTAGCTACGCTGACTAAGCAGCTCAGAGTAGCCACTCGTCAACCTTCNTGCCTCAGGATCCTCCTGATCCTCCTGACGTCTGCTGCTTTCCATAAGGGGGTCTTAACGCTAGGCGCGTCTGGGAACGGCACTGCACGCATCAGCTCTGAGCCCTGTTTCGAGAAAGAGAGACGTGCTGGTCTTTTGCATGTTGCTCAGGCCATCTGGGTGCGGATCTGTGAATTCCTCGGGTCTCCAAGAGTAGGCTGTACGAACAAATCAAGAATCTGTTTTAATATATTGTCCAAATTCTGAGCTCAAGCTGTGAGGGAGAGTTCATTTTTTTGCTCTGAGATTGCGACGGAGAGTGCTCGTCGACATCGGCCATGATGATGAGTCTGTTGCAATCAGCTATCGATTTAAAGGACTCACTACTAGAGTTTTCTTTATTGAATATTTATGACACTAAGTCGGTCAAATATGCCGATAACGGTTTGCATTTCCAAGTCCGACTGACAAGGTCACCCTCAGACTACGGTCTATACGCCCGTTGCCTGTTGCCCTTAGCCGCGTCATGTCTGAAATCGCCGTCACTTCGCCAGATCGTCCGTGCAATTCACTCATACCAAACGTAAGACCCTTACCCTCGATGGCTTCCCGACTCTCTAAGGATGCCGATGATGACGATGACGTGCCCATCGACTCCGCCACCCTGAGACAAATGTTCCCTGGATTCGCAAAATACAGTCCTGACTCAGAAATTCGATTAGTAGGTGATATTAAGCAAAGAATGGGGGCCATCATTGACTGATTTATTACTTTAGAAAATGAGAAACATCAGATTGCCTCCGGAGTGTGGATACCAAGGGAAGAACATGGTAAGTTGGGAACCGGGTCCGTGCGTTTGTCGTTGCCTTGCATACTAATTGTCGATACGGAATGTTAGCTCGCTAGAAAGCGTGCTCTGGCGAAAGACTGCGCACGCCGACAACTGACGCTTGTTCAAGCCGCGCGAGCCGCGGGAAGTTCTGCCATTGAAACTATTCGCCGTCGTCTCCGTGAGCACGAGCTAGCGATTGACATGCTGAAAGTTCAGAAACAGCAGGAGGAGCTCCGAATGAGAGAGGCGGAGCGGTACATTGGCAGTGTTCAGCGTGGGATGGAGTGGCAAGGGGTCGACGCGCCAATTTATAGCTTTGAACGCCAGGCCGGCGATGATGGTTCCATGCTGTTTGAGTCGGAAACGAATGCTGGTAGTGGGCGGTCGACTGCTGATGATGCCGAGGAACTCTTCACTAACGCCCTCGAAGGAAAGGGGGTGTGACTTTGGAGATGTGAAGTGAATATGTACACTGATTGTGCGCACCATTTTTTATATTCGATCCTACTCCCGTTGCTGCATATGCGCTACTTGGACTTTTCAAGGCCACATTTGTGCTCACTGCCGCTCATGCTCACGTATATCCATGTTTCATATTGTATCATTTAAACATGATCCTTTGCAATCTGCTCTGAAACGGCCTCAAGCAAGGTCTCTTTCCCTGGTCGGAATTGTGGCTGAGCGTATATCAGTAAATACAGGTTATACCGGGTTGCAACTTTCCCGCTTTTTTGCATGCATCGAGCGTCTTGTCAATGAACAATGCACCAGCTGTCTTGCTGATGGCTGGCGTCATTGTGCAGAGCATTTTGTCAATGGACGGCGCACCAGCTGTCTTGCCGATAGCCAGGCATCACTGCATCGAGCACCTTATCGACGG
The DNA here is from genome assembly GCA_004802705.1 of Bondarzewia mesenterica. NCBI lineage: Eukaryota > Fungi > Basidiomycota > Agaricomycetes > Russulales > Bondarzewiaceae > Bondarzewia > Bondarzewia mesenterica. Next base: position 16,414 of record SGPL01000071.1, read on the forward strand.
ACGTAATTCTCACAAGTGATGTTTGAGAGGCCATGGTGCGATAGCCGGTCGTCACTGCATCGAGCACCTTGTCGACGGACGTATTTCTCATGCGATGTTTGAGAAGCTATGGTACGTGGTCTTTGGCATGACTCCAGTGTGTCTCAGCGACTCACGGCATGTTTTCGCGGAGCTTTATGAGTCTACTATGATGCTTCTCTTAAGAATGACTTCTAAAGTTCAGTCAGTCGAATTCTTCGTACACTCATGCATCCAGTCGCGCATTTATATCTTAATCAATCGTCTGCAAGCTTTTTACCCCACTCTGCACCCTCGATCATTCTGCACTCTTACTATGGATCTCAGGTACAACGGGCCACAGCGGGGTCGCCCGCTCCTTAGGGGCTCTTTGCACAGAAGGGCAGGATATTTAAGTATTGTACGTCTTCTACATTTAATCGAGTCTCATTTCCTCTTTTAATTTCACCCATTCCTAATGGCCCCTTGAATGGGACACAATCCTGTCATGTAGAATCCCACCACCTTTGCTGATGACGTACGTGATGGACCGGGAGCCACAATCACGTCTTATCCACCGCCGATGCCTTATCAGATCACAACCGGTTACAACGGTACGTGTGTCGATTTTGGCCAAGGCTAGAAACACCACTGATCCATTCTTCTGGCTATGTTAAAGAGGCAGTATATGCGCCGCCACCATTCCCCCCACCACAATTCTTGATACCACCTTTCCACACGGCTCAAATCCCATCTGTCCCTCTCGTTGACCCGCCGAGCAACTTCAACGAATATCGTGGACTGTCATATATTGATACTCATCCTGGCATCCCATCCCACGGCCCACATCATCCTCAGCTGCCCAATGTTGTGCCCTACATGCCCGCAGCGCAGGTAGAATTCCCTTTTTTTTCTCGTATTTGACGGTCCCTTAAATGAGAACTCTAGCCCGAATTTTTTTTCGGGAACTCTTCAAGGAACCAGATTCCATGACGGGCAACACTCGATGATCAGTTCGCGGTCCTTATCCCTTGATGCAATTGATCGCTTTCAACCACCAAGTTTTGGATTCTCATCTTCTGGCTCAACTTCATCACGGTCGATGTCAGGCCAGATGTCACGAAGATCGTCTTCCTCTGGATCGCGTCAACCTGCACCCTACTTTGTCGGGAGGAGGAAGAAGCGAGCCCCAAGCAAGCCGAAGCCGTCACGAGATGAGTTGGAACGCGCTGCGCACGATACGAATGATGATATAACAGTGTTGGCTGAAGTTTTGGCCATGTTGAAGATTCGCGCGAAACAGATTATTAACGTCCATCTTGTGATGTTAGAAGTTTGGCCGCAGGATTCCAAAAAGTGTTGCGGAGGTCGCGTGGCACCAAGCAAACAAAGAGTTTAAATTGAGTACGTCATGGTGTAGTTGATTTTTGCTTCATACTCAATCCCAGCCACTGAACAGACATTACTCTTCCCGACACAATGCTTAAATTAGTAAGTAATGCACTATCTCATATATAATTTTAATTTATACTCAATCGATCCAATACAGTTGGTCAGTTCTATGGGCCATTACCGAAGTTCTATAAAAGAGAGAACGATAAAGGAAGCGCTTCTCCTCTACGGAATCATCTTGGATCGTGCAACCTCAGAGCAGATCGTGTATAACGTCAAACTCGCAAAAGAACTCGTTCATGATGCCGATCAATTGACCTGGACTCGTGACGCTACTGACACTAGTGATGTAAGGCGCAATATTATTTTTGATGATGGTCACTGATCATAACAACTGCAACTCCAGTTGGGGTGGTTCAACCATCCTGCACTGAGATGCATGATAGAGTATTTCTTCGAGGGCGACGATGCTATTGGGAACATGCGACCGGATCTCTGCAACGGCTCAATTCCTCCGGCGATGGTGGGGTTCGCCAGCATAGCGGCAAGTTCAGCTTATGCTGTTTGACTGTGATGCTGATCTTTATTTTCAGCTGCATAGTGCGCTATGCGAGATAATAACAAACGATGCAGATCCATTGAGTTTTACGACCTATGGTCAGCTCCTCAATCAGATCCAGGATTTGGTGATTTCTCCCCCCCCGGTTGTTCTGCAGGGGCAAGACACCGAGGTGTTGCAAGACAATCCTTGCGTTCAGTTGTTGAAAGATATGTACAGTGATCTGCAGTAAGTCATCTTGCCCGAGTCTCCACAAATTCATTAAATATATTTTACTTGTTGCAGCCGTCCTCAGCCTTCACCAATGGCTGCGGCGACGTCCAATGAGTCCATCCCTTCCACGTCCAATTTCGACTCGTTGTTCAGCGAGCCCATCCCTTCGACGTCCAATTTGGGCTCGTCGTTTAGTGAGCCCATCGCTTCGATGTTCAATTTTGACCCGTTGACTTCCGCTCCGCTGCCATACTGTGAATAGTGGGGGACACCAAGTTTTTGTTCTGATGCAGTCAGAGGGAGCATAGCTTGGGTACAGCGGCAGAATTTACGCGGATTTATCATTTGTACAATTTAGGTTTTTCATGTTCAATGTCTCTATCAACGATTGCGTTCACTCAAATCTTGAATGTATACTATACCACAACGCTGCTCTGTCGAATTTCAGGTGCCGTTGCCCGAAATAAAGTCATTCAATGCATTCAATTCAACCCAACACTCTGTGACCTTTCGGTCAGAGGGTGTTTTTTTTACGATGTGCCTGTAATCGCAGTGCTATACCTTTAATGCCGCCGAACCTCTGGTCGAAACCTCGTATGGAACGCCAATCGTAGTGCTTTTAAGTGATAGAGCCAAACCGCTGGTCAACACAGATCAAGCCTCATATACTTCCAGCACGGGATCAATTTTATCCAGTCATATCAGTTTCTCCACCCACTTCCCGATGCACTGGGCGAGCTAGTCCAGACGTACTCAAGGTGCGTCTTGCACGCATCGACGGCTTTCTTCATTACATCTATAATCCCTCCCCCAGGGCTTTATCGCCAATGAATATAAGACACTCTACCATATCGCTCTGCACACGCATCCCGACAAGAACCTCAGGAATGAAGAAGCCACTACTAAATTCCACAGTCTCAGCCAGGCCTACAGCATTCTTCCAAAGCACCCTGACTGCTCTGGTCCACCACCTCGCCATACCCACTTCCATCTATTTGATGCCTGCGAAGACGATCTATACGAGGACGACGACTATGAAGAATGCTCCGACGATGATCATTCTAATGAAGATGTGAACATGGCTTTTTACGTGTGAGTTACTTGCGAGTGGCACACTCTCAGGTGCCTTTGTTGAAGCTCGAATGAATTGAAGGTTCTTCTTCGAGGACTTATATAGGGGAAACTCTCGAGCTTGTGTGTTCGACAACTCTTTTTTGTTCAAGCGAATACTAACTTTATGTCGTGGAATCCTTCAGTTCTCCATCTCAACTGGAAAGGAAGTGGTCTGAGTATGACGCTAGTTATGTTCATTACATGCGTGAGCAGCAGGAAGCTGCCGAAGCCCGTAGTAGACCCAGGTGAGTTTCGAGCCATCAATTTTTGTGTAGCTGGTCTCCAAGTGTCGTGTTTATGGGTCGGATTCCATTTCGGTTGCCCCGCCGAAGGGCACCACGCCCCCAACGACTGGACAACTCTTGGATGATGTTCATATGGCTGAGGAGGTCTCATCCAAAGCTGTTCCACCCCAGGTTGATGGCGACGTACCCATGTCTGAGGGCGCACAACGGCCGAATAGCAATGGCCCCAACCCTTTTCTGAGGACCTGGTTATGACACAATCTCTCGTCGCAAGTCCCGCGTCGCTTCCTAACGACTCTTCGACCACCGTTGTTGACTCAGCTATTGATCACTCCGATGTTCCTCTATCGAAGAGGGCGAGGAAGTTCTCGGATGCACATCTGGCGTCGTCTCATGTAAGCTTATCTTCCTTTGTACGCTCCTACAGGCGTGTTAATATAGCATCTGTTTTGAGTTCCATCTGAAGACTACTGCCGCTCCTCCCCCAGTTTCGACGTCTTCTACGGTTGTCGATGCCACCCCGCGTACCTCAACACTTTCCAACGCGCCGTACAAATATTGTCTCTCAATTCTTCGAATGCTTAAAAAGCAGAAGGACGCTTTCTCTTTCATGGTGCCTGTCGATCCTGTCCTTTACAATATTCCGCATCACTTCCAAATTATCAAGCACCCAATGGATCTCTTGACAATGGAGCCCAAGCTCCTCTCATCTAATCCTATCAAGCCTGATCCTAATCCTGTCAATCCTCGATATTTCAATGTGGCTGAGTTTGAGGCCGACTCTTCCACCTTATAGTGAGGAATTGCGAGACGTTCAACGGCTCGGAACATCCCATCACCCAGCAAGGGAAGCGGCTGGAGGAGAATTTCGACAAGATGATGAGGGCAATGCCTGCCCCCAAAATTGTACGTCCATCAGCTTAGATTTTAACCCAGCCTGTCTGATCATTCTTGATGTACCAGCCTACTAAGCCTCCTGTCGTCAACGCCACCTCCACCGCCGCCACCCCCTCCCGTCATCAAGAAGCCTGCTCGTCGCGCGTCTACCTCTGTGCCTGTCATCCGCCGAAATGATACCAAGCATCTGGGACGGCCTAAGAGGGAGATACATCCACCTCCGCCCAAGGACTTACCGTATGCTGATGCTCCGAAGAAACATCGCGGGAGAGGAAAGAAGAATAACAATGAGCAGTTGAGGTTTTGCGGCAAGTTATTAGATCAGCTTCATCGTAAGCAGCATCAGAACATTGTTGGGCATTTCGCTCAGCCTGTCGGTGTGTATCCAGAGTTGTTGCTACTGGAGAAAGCAAGTTCACATCTTCCTTCACAGATCCCGTTGCCCTCAGTATCCCCGACTACCCCAGTATCATCAAGAAGCCCATGGATTTGTCCACGATGCGTAATAAACTCGACGCGAACATGTATCCCACGGCTGAGAAGTTCCGCGACGATTTCAAGTTGATGATCAACAATTGCGTGAAGTACAATGGTACTCAGTCCGCCGTTGCGGAAGCTGATTTCGCGCTGCAGCGTCTGTTTGATGAGAAGCGGCAGAATTTGCCGCCTTTGCACCCCGAAGTTAGCGACGAGGAGGAGGAGGAGGAGCGAACACGTAAGTCAAATATGTGCTCCTTCGTTCGATCCATTACTGACCTTAACCAGGGACTATTGCCATGATCGAATCTCAAATAGAGACCATGAGGGGTAATCTTGCAGCGTTAAAGGACAGGACCGGCAAGGAGAAGAAGAAAAGGAAAAGAAAAAAAAAAGCGGGAGAAGGCCAATGCAGGTCCTGTGGCATCAAGCTCGAAGGCTGTTAAGGAGCCGAAGGCCCTGCCACCGAAGAAGAAGGGGAAGAAGACGCTCATCGTAGACGATGATGTCCTCACCTTCGAGCAGAAGAAAGATCTCAGTGAGGCCATCGCTCATCTAGATGGCTCGAAATTGGAGAGGGTGATAGCCATTATTCACGAGGACGATCCCGAGATTCGTGACGTGAGTCTATTTTGGTTATCTTCCTTTGCTTCCTGCTCACGACGATTTTTTGCACTCGTCAGACGTACAGAGCCAGAAAGAAATCGAGTTGGAGATTGGCCTACTACCTTCAGCGGTCCTTACCAAGCTGTATAACTTCGTCCTGCGTCCGCTTCGCCAACCACCCACAAAGCAGAATAGGACTGGGAAGGGCACGGGTACCGGGGGCTGGAAGCGGAAGAGCATGGATGAGGATGTGGAGGCTGAGAAGATCCGGCAGCTAGAGGAAAGGATGCGTCTGTTCGAACAGCAACCGAACGGTCATCCTGCTGCAGCTGTCGCCGCTGCAAACGATAGTGAGCACTCCTCGGACTCGAGGTCAGACGATGACAGCTCAGGGAGCGATTCGGAATGAGCCTCGTTCCTCGCTTCTTCCGCCTTCCAGTTTGTTGTATTACGTTCCGTTTTGCCTTGGCTCTTCTTTCATTCACCTTGCNTTTTGTGTTTTTTTTTTTACTGTTTCATTTCCGTCTGTGCATCGTCTCGCCTTCAGCGGCCACCCAAATTTAAAGAATATCGACATTGTAGCTAGTCAGTACCTTACTTATATCGTAGGGTGCAGNTCGAAAAACGTTGCGTGATATCTAACCTTCGTAAACGTATTGGGAAAGTGTATGGAATGACTTCATGTTGGGTACTTTATATCTTCACTTNTTCACACTTGTACCGGGGCGACAAGATCATCGAGCCGCTAAAGATCTGTTATTAATTGTGGTGAGCAGAGATTGGAGTTCACCTGNACCACTGGTAGTGCACAAAATTCACCAACTGATAGAAATGCTTACGTCTAGCATCTATGTTGTGATTCAAAAANGAAGTTTGTCTATGCCTCGCTCTTGTCAATTTTGCTTTCCTTCCTGGAGGCGTATCCGGTCCACGACTGGACAAATGAACCTTCAGCTCAAGGACCGCCATTAGTGATGTTTGGACAGAATGACCAACCTCGTCGTAGATAATGACGCGCGAAGACTCGGCAATTGATTTGAGTCCAAGCCAGNGCACGCCCGCCGTCATACCACTCCCACAACTTGTGATCACCTTACGTTCGCATCTGATAATTGCCTGGGCGTTCTCCTCACCCACACTTTCAACGAGCTTCTGGCGCAACTCTGCGGGAGGAAGAAAGGTCATATACGTGGTCGTGGTGTTGGGGACGGTGTTAGCACGAAGGAATGCGTTGAAAGGAATGGAGAACNAATGCNGAATATGCCCGGAGGGAAGACCAGGTCTCGGTTCAGGATCTGTGCCCAAGTAGCTACGAGATGATGTGAACAAGGTCAGGGAATGGTTGAATAGCTAGGTCAAGCTTACCGCTCACGAGCGCGCGCATCGAGGACAAGTTCAGCGGTAGGGTCCTTTGAAAGCTCATGTTCCGAGTTATTCACAACCTGTGTATAGTCTGGTGTTGCTCGCAATCGACGGGAGACAACGGTATGGAATACGAAGTAAAAACTCACTTTTGATGNTGCTCTCGCCTGGAGCAAGGGCCGGGTAGGATGTCTTCCGAACATCGTCCNGCGGACCACTCTCAGTCGATTCCGCTTTCCAGCANGGAAGGCCACCATCGAGGACACTCGTTCTANAGTGCCCAAATGCCTTAAATGTGAAAAGGGCANGAGGGGANGAAAAGATCCCTTGAGAGACATAACTTGTCGNAATTCATAGATATTCACTGACGAGAAGATCAAGTCGAAGAAAGATGCACGTACATGACGACATGATCCGACNGTTTTATGCCAAGCTTCTCTACCTCGAAGACTCAACACAAACGACGTCTGAGCCTGCAGAGTTTGGACGCACCCATGGCTTCTGAGAATATCGGTCCNTCATATGTTTAAGCCCAAGTTCGCTGGGGCTTGCTACCTGATCTAAGTTACGATTCCNGTTTTAGGGAATCGTTNNTTNCAAGGACTTTTACGCTTGAGAATCCGCGNGACCCCAAGTGACGCGAATTCGTGAATAGGAAATATGTTCCCACGATCAAAGATAGCTAACAAGCGGTTGAAGTACGGTCTATACAAAATTGAAACTCCGATTAGAAGTNAGACTTCGCAAANTAGTAGATACTGTAGATCATCGTCAGTAAGTGTCGTAGTCTCGTTGGCAAGGCGTGATCATTCTTTGGAAGTCTCCCTCCTTCCCTCCACTCGCGCGCTCATTCCTCAAGAACAACACGGTGCCATTGTTNGACCAGGTGCGCCGGTGCAAAATGGCTTTGTGCATTGGCGAAGGTGAGCACCCGCGTGGAAAGGCGAATAGAACACACCATCTGCATGTCTACGAGCGAGCGGTTGACGTGCNCCAGCTCATGCCAGTGTTTCGCCGGAGCGAGTGGGAGAGCGCGATGCAGAGAAGCGCAGGCAATGCAAGGTCACACTGCGTTTGGGCGAACTGTACAAGCATGCACTGAAGAAGGCAATCGAGGAAGAGGACGAGGAGGAAGAGGGATATCTATTGGACTTGTACGTCTGTTGACGTGATTTCCTGTTTTTAGATCTGGGAATTCATGCTATACACATCGACCTTTGTGCACATGCTCATCGCTGGCATTGATTCGGACNTCANGGGAGGTAATATCGGTGAGTTGTATATCGCAACCGAATAGGTTCTGATGTCNCTCCACATGCTTAGCGAGCTTGCTGTTCAGTTTGACCTTCTTGTTCTGTAGCGTACTGGCCGGCCCCAGTGGTTCCAATGCTTTCCCTCGCTTCTGGGTAAGGTTCGCCGTTGCTCGTGGATGTTTTCGCTGACTCGATAAGAAAACAGCGTCCAATGGGTCAGCCCAGCAGGGCAACCGCGGTCCTCGCCGCAATCCGTCTGTCTCCAAGCCATCCAGTGGTAGTGGTGCATCTTCTCAAGGAGGTCCTAGGCCGTCCTCAAGGACGGGAGTCAAGAAGTCATCTACTCCCGCTGCAGTCGAATCTGGCTCTGAGACTGGCAAGAAGGGCAACGAGGGCAAGAAGACTGATGGGCGGCCCAAGGCAAACGGCGGGCGCAACACGCACCGCAAGGCTCCTTCTTCTGTTTCGCAGGGGAATCGACAAGGAGGGAACGTTGGCAAGGAACAGCTTGCTGCCAAGGCGACTACCTCGCCTGTTCCCGTCCCTGGTACGGACTCTAGTGACGCACTTTCTTCCCTTCAACGAGTCATTGCCGACTTGAAGACGACCTCGCCACCCAATTAAACTTTCCCCTTGTCCGGTAACACTCTGTCCAGCTCCAATTCTATGCCCATCCCGCAGACAACAGGATCGAATCTACCGGCTAATGCTCCTGTCTTTCAACCTGGTGTTGCTGCCTTTCCTCCAACTGCCAACGACCCTCCTCGGCACCGCAAGGCTGCATCTTTCGGAGCATCTTCTCTTTCGGGTAATTTCAATACCTACTCGCCTCACCTCGGTGCTATGATGGAGGATGTTGAGGAGGTCTACGGAAATGCGCCTTATGAGGAGGGTGAAATACCAGAAAATGTCTACAGCACTCAGGGGCATCACCCTCGTTCTCAATCGCAGAGTTTCACAGCACCTCATTTCGCCGCTCTTGCTGCTCAGCAGGAACAAGTGGATATACTCGGCCCCTCGGGTCGCCCTCAACTCACGCTTTGGGGTTCACCGCCGTCCTGCTGCGAACTCGCCTATAGAACCTTCCATCAGTGAGGAGGACATCGGTTTTCAATTCCCTCAACAGCAGAGCCTCCAGACTTATTCCGAGCAGGAGGCGAGTCACAGGAAGGGCGAGAGCAATGGAGAGATTAGAGGTATCATAGCTGAGCAGGTACACTTCATCTACTCTTGTTCGAGTTCGAGTTCATAGTTTTTTTTTTTTGTGTTAGATCGCCATCCAGAACGAGATTGAGGCTCTGCAGCATCAACAGCAGGCCCTCTACCAGCAACCGTTTGCCTCCAACCAAGTGCTGTCCTTCCAGACTACAGGTCTTGCCCCCAACAGAGCGGGAGCTCATCGCCGAGTTCATAGTACTGTCCCTATGGGTACGAGTGCCGGCGGTTTGGGCGGTTTGGGTGGTCAACAGGGCCTTATGAGCCAGTTGGGTTTAGGAAACGTCAGTTTGGGACTAGACGGTCAGGGAGAACGGGAATCGTTCCTGCCGTGCATCGCAGCGGCCCACTCCCAACAAGTCAAGGGATGCGCTTGGACATAAATTCTTCCTTGGCAATCCGAGGTGGGCATATGCATCGTGTAAAACTCCTAGGGCCTTACACGGTCCAAGCGCGTCCTGGATCTGGAATGCCGGTGTTGGGTTCGACGAGATTCGGTGAGCCTTCGGGATCGGGGACGGCGATGGGTGGTAGGAGTATGGGTAGGGCGTCGCGCGAGTGAGGAGTCGTTGGTGGATAGTCCGGGGTTCGCGTCAGGGTTGGGAAGGCCGGATTGGCCTTTAAGCTTCGACGGTGCGGTAGCCGATGCTGATGCGTAGCAGTCTTTCTGTAGTGCATGTTACCTTTTGGCCAATGTCATCACGTTTTACATTTCCTTCGTGACTGAGGCGCTCTTGGGTCCTTAGGTGACACGTCACGGAGGTCTTCGGACTTGCGCTCGCGCCGGGCGGCGGCGGGCCTATTACTGTGGTCTGGTGCTAGCTCTCGAGATGAGGTTTATTCCATTAAATACCAAGTTCAGTGGCATCCTAACCCCAAGGATGCCATGAAATCAAGAATTTTCAGGCCACAGTTTTCAAGGGGATTCCGAGGTCCCCATACCTGCAATGACCTCAGCAGGGGAGCACATCCTTTGAAGGTAAGATAGGTTCTATTATCCGAGTACACTATATATAGTAAGGCCGGCAGGAAGTGTAAGAAGTAGAGAGCAGGACCGTATGAAAAGATACTGCATAATGTGTGTGACTCGCAGTGCCAGTGAGATGGGATTTTGAGAATAATTTAAGGAGTACAAGCTGCGTCAGGAGTACAGACATGGCGCTGCTTGAGTACGGAGTAAGGGGCAGAACTAGCAGTGGGAGTACAGAGTACAGACCAAGGTCACGTGCTTGAGTAGTGAGTACCGCTGGCGAGTTGCCCGATTAGGGGTATAACACCGATGTACTATTTTGCAACGATAACAACCGTCATACTTATCGCCTCTTCCATATGAATGAAACCAAACCAGTAGCTAGTAATGTAGCATCTCTTCTCTCAACCTCCATCTTGTTGAAACATTGACCTCGAACATACTGGGATCTAATCCATCTGTTTCCTTCTGAGATTTAGAGCTGAAGTTGCTACTAGGTCTCTAACGCCCTATAGATGGATCCTCTGACTTTCGTCTACAAGCGTGTTGAGAACCTAGATATTTCTTTCGATCTCTACCCCCCTCTTTCCCCTTACTCAGTTGTTGGCTCCCAAGTCCGCGTTACAGGCATAGCAGATATACAAGCTGTTCCTGCCGTAGTGTACTTTCATGGTGGTGGTATGACTGTCGGAACGCGAAAGAGCTGGTTTCCGACTTGGCTCCACCGTACGTTGGTGGCCTCGGACGAGGAATTTTGTCTTGCTATCACCTCTTAAGACTGACAAGACCTTCCAACATATGGGGCAGCAAAGTTTTGACACCCCGATACAGCCCTCATCCAAATTCTGGGAAGCAGATGACTCAGTCAAAGAATCATTGAAAATGGAGAGAACTTACCCCAATAACTGATTTCAGCTGGTCTGGACCTGTACTTTGGATATCATAAGGGATGCCAGCACCACCTCACAGTGTATGTTGCCCTTAAATACTGAAGGGTGCCCCTGCCGGCCTGAGCGCTGCATACCCATCCCCTTCCCATCTGCATAGTTCTTCAGCTTCAAAGGGATGTCCACATCCTGACCTTTCATGTCTCTCATTAATCCAGTGAGTGTATCGAAGGCAGATTTTGCAGTCCAAGATGTAGTCTGCAATTTGGAGTCAGAAGTGGGCAGAAGAGTCTTCTCAATTGCAACGTGCCAGGGCATCATCATCGGCTTCTTCTGGCGTTGAACGGTGAGAAGAGAGAACTTGATGTTCTCGGATAGCGGTGATGTGACACTGAACCATGACAGAATGTTGACCGCTTCGAAGTGGTTAGCATGCAAGCGCAACCACTGGAGGTACTTCTTCGGCCAGGTTGCATGATTCAGTTCTGCCAACTCTTCCTTCACCTCATCCCGCTCGTCATCCACATCGACAACATCCTGGTCATCGTTCCTGTCCTCGATGTCATTTTCATCCCTCTCCTTCCTCTCACTCCCCGAAGCATCTGGCGTGTTCACCTTCAGAGGTGTGAATTGGGTGAACATCGAATACTGGTCCTTCTGGAGTTGTTGGAGGGCGGAAAGATCCCATAACTGGTCACCCATCTCCAGCATGTCCAGATGAAAACAGATCATGCAAGAATACACGATGCACCAGAGCACGTGAGCATAGCGCCACACAAGTTTCATCGACTGGCGAAGGGTTCAATTGTTCTCGAGCTTGGACTTGCTTGCTTCAGAGCCACCTGTCTTCGACCCGCCTTCCTTGTTCTGGGGGGGGGGTCAACTTGTCTTGCCTCCAGTAGTCCGCAAAAATCGCTTCGCAGGAACAAAGGGCCCTGTTGTACCCAACAAGGACAGCCACAAGAAGTCAGTGAAATTCGACGCAGCTTTCCTCATTGTATGTCGAACCCACAGCCAGCTTCGACTCTACGTCCGAGTTCTTGTTTACTGATTCAAGGGTGCCCAAAAGATTGGCCAATTGAGGCTAATCTGTCCCCTCCGTCTCCGCATTCGCACACTGATAGTTATTCAAGATTTGCTGAAGGTTGTCGGGTTTCCTCTGAAGATCATCCAACACTGCATACAGTGCAGAGTCCTTCTGCCCTTGGAGCTTCACAGCCACATCAGTGGCCCACTTCCGATAAGCCTTTCTCATGCCATCCTCCGTTACCATGCTGAGTTGGTAAATAAAACCCTGCGATGACCAACTTCCAATCCGACGCCGCATCTTCAGCCAACAAGTTGACACTAGATAGTAGGTCAACTTTTTAAGGGCAGACTTCCGGTCTTCTTCGCTGCTGATCTTGTAATAGCGAAGAAAGTCTGCTAGGGTTTTCAGATGATTTGCAAGTGGATCATTCGGCCTATTCTCAAAAACACCATCAATAAGTAGGCGTGGACAAGGAGAGACTGCGAATCTCACGAGATAGTGAAACAATGCGATGCATTGTCATCCATTTTTTGCCAGTGAGAGCATGTCACAGGTGCAACTGTAACTTCTTGACCACTTGGAAAGTCGTGGTTGTTGTCATCGCGGGGGTTCATGATAGTGGCGACATCTGTCAGGCTGAAGTCTACAAAGTTTGGCTCGACCTCCTCTTGTTCCGATAAAGTTTCAGTCGAGACCACGACATTGGTCTCGGTGAGTTGACGTGAGGAAACCAGGTTTGTTGATGTGTGGAAAGCAGCTGCCACGATCTCATGGCCTCATACCATATACGCAATGATGGCAGACAACATGATATTCTCGTCCACCTCCCATTGTACAATGTTCTCTGCAGGATCCTGATCTAATTTAAGAATAGCTGGGCCGTTGTTGTTGATGGCAGTGGCTAGCATTAGGAGTGTCGAGAGAGTACAAAATTCTTCATGATACTCCTTGGATAATTGTTCATCTGATGAATGTTGGGATGTCATATTTTGCACCTGTGACATTGCAAAGGACTAGACGAGTGATATGTATTTCAGCGGAGGACGAAATATGTTGAACGCACCTGAAACTGAGCTGGCGGCAAGTGTTATGGAGATTGGGTAGATAAAAATGCCCGCTCAAAGGAGTGGCGTGCATTTGGGATCGATGAGCGAACCTATACATCCATTGATGGAGTGGCCACGAGCTGGAAGTCAGTTTTGGAAGCACATTGCTGAGTTTGCACTGCTCGCCAGTCTGTGCCCGCCTGCCAGCGTCTAGCTCGCAAGAGGCTGGCTGTCTTTGACTCACGTCTAGTGGATCAAAGCAGAGTGCAGAATGGGGGATCCAGAGATGCTGAGTTTGCACTGCTCGCCGGTCTGCACCTACCTGCCAGCGTCCAGCTCGCAGGAGGCTGGCTGTCTTTGACTCACGTCTAGTGGATCAAAGCAGAATGGGGGGATCCAGAGACTCAGAAAATGCTTGACCGTACATACCTGTGTAAGCACTGATGCCTGCCCTACCTAACGTCAAGAAGAGCGGAGAGAGTCAATTCAAAACTATTGACGACACGTCAGTTAATATGCGAGTAAATGGGCGCTCAGGTACCTTCGGTGCCTTATTACATAAGTCAATTGCAAATGTGCAAAAAAAACTTTTGAGTGACAAGAGGTCGGCAAAGGTCGGCATCCTGTCCAGTATTGCTCTGCTGATGCAATATGGACTAATATGGACCAACATGTTGTTTTGACAGTGACCGTTCATCTCAGGCTCCTCCCATCACTTTGCTTCTCTGAGTCTCTCCCTCTACCCTTCCACCCTTCCCACTTCTGTGCGCTGGACGCGTGCGGAATACCTTTCCACCTTTGTCATGTCACTCCTGCTTGTCCGCTCGACGCGTGCAGCAGACCCAGCGCTGACCTCACCCAACTTCCATCGCTCGGCTTTCCCCTCTTATCAGCTGGATCCAAGCATTTTTACGGGCAACCGTTATTTGAACCTGCCGTGAAGCAAATTTTGGTAAGTTTAAGTACTGGCTATTTAGAGTAAATTCACGCGATATAGCTATCAATGGCAGGTTCTCAAGCAGCCCACAACTTTGACTGTGACTTGTATCTGCTGCATTACACGCGCATGTTCATGGCCGACCCTCACCATTTTATGATGATTGTTTGGGCAAGCATTCTGGAAAACAGTCGTGATGTGACGCTGATGCTGATGTTGATATTTGTGCATTCAGTTCAAACAGAACGAGAAGTATTCTGAGGCACGGAGGCATCAGATGTGGCAGGTCAAGGTCGTTAAAAACATGCGCGATGGACTTAAGATGCAGATCCTTAGGCGCCGTTGGGTCAGCTCATGTATTGGATATTAGTACATATCCTTCTACGACAATGATGTTTCGAAAGCTTGCAACAGGGGTAGGATTTGCTTCATACATGAATACGAAACGAGTGAGGGAGCGTGTGGGGTTAATTTGGTTGAGGGGATTTGGGGCTAAAGGGAATCTGTTATGCTTTGGCAGGTATTGACATGGTACGAGACATTGCCGAAGGCGCACGCCGTTTGCAGGTCTTGGTTAAGGTTTCATCAAATTTGTTCTGTTCACGAACGAAATGGTCCCTTAGTTTCAGCCCGATTCATCCCAGGTGCAGACACCAATTACTCTTCCCTCAACTTACCTCTGGAGGTATGAGCGTGAGAGAGGATTAGCTTCGAGTCATGCAGTAACAGTTCATAAATCTGAGTCAGACTTACGATAAGTCCAACCCTCGATGCATACGAGTCACGTACTTTGAGATGTGAGTCAAGCCATCTTCACTTATCTTCCACCTACTTTTTTTTTCGCAGCCCTCTACCTCCACTGAACATCTGNGTGTGGATGTCGTGCAACATGCTACACTTTGGGCAGCCTGAGAGCNNCGCCAATGATAGTACTGCTTTCATCTGNGGATGCGGTCNAANNTTTTCACAGCCCGGGGGTCTTACAAAGCACCAGCNTGTATGCAAGTCNTCAAAAAAGCNACTTTCCAGTGCCCTGGACAAAGCGAAGCAGCTTTGGTCTGGGCGCAAGAGGCGTCGTCTTGCAAGTGACGTTACGGAAGTTNATGGGTCGCTACCAGCAGGCNCGGCGCCAGGGCACGACATTCNTNCACTGACAGATGCACTACAGGTGCNCCTTGTTCTTGAATGCATCACTCGGTGATCAATANAATCTATTCGCAGGTAGTGGAAGATGACACGGTCNTCGACGATAGTCACTTGTTGATGGCGGAANNTCAACCGTGGACTCGAAGGGCCAACCGCCGGCTTCCTGCANGATTCCGAGATTTTCTTCCCCACTCCCTGCCNTTCATGCCACCTGCTCCTGTCACTCAGCCTGTNGTACAACAGGGNGTCTTCCTGCAGACCCAGCAANCGACTCAGAACGAGGCAGATCCTGCACCGACTCACAGCAGAGTGTCTTCNCTCTCANGCCTCNGCAAAACCTTCACCANNCNGNGGAATCTGTTTGGGCTGTTCCNACGGTACAANGCCGTCGAGCTTCCCTCACATGACCCAGAGGAGTACAATAACTTAGATGAGCTATCNGACATCCCGTCCCGGTCCAATCCATCNAATAACATCACTCNGACATTCGAACCNTATCCAAATCGCAATTCATTCTTACTAGGTGACTGGTATTGGAATGGTGGCATGCAGAAGTCCCAGGCGAGCTTCAAGGAGCTCTTGGACATCGTAGGTGATCCCAACTTCCGCCCTGACGATGTCCGGAAGACGAATTGGAAAAAGATCGATATGACCCTTGCCAACGATGTCGAAGAGGGATGGTTGGATGAAGATGACGGGTGGATGCGTACGCCAGTGACGATCTCAGTACCATACCAGGCTCGTCGCGGTGTACCGTCAGTTCTGCAGGGGGGTCCTCAAAATTATACGGTGGGAGATTTCCATCACCGCAGTTTGATTGGTGTCATCCGAGAGAAATTGTCCGACGCCACTAGCGACCAACATTTCCACTACGAGCCGTATGAGCTGAACTGGCAACCCAAAGACACCCCACAGCCTATACGAGTCTACGGCGAACTTTACACCTCCCCTGCATTTCTTGAAGCTCACCGCGAACTGCAAGATTCCCCTCCGGAGCCTGGATGTGATTTACAGAGAGTTGTCTTCGGTTTAATGTTCTGGTCGGACGCCACACATCTTACGTCTTTCGGCAACGCCAAGGTCTGGCCGGGATATATGTGTGCTGGAAATGAGTCAAAGTATCGCCGCTGTAAACCTTCTTGTCATCTTTGTCACCATATAGCTTACTTCCAGACAGTAAGTGATGCATTCCTACCCTTACATTTCTATAACTAATACTCCCCATTCTCCAATAGCTCCCCGATGCATTTAAGGATTTCGCCGCTGGGCAGACTGCCGGCGGGAAGGCTCCCAGTGACACGTTCCTCACTCACTGTGCTCGCGAACTCATGCAAGAACAGTGGAAGATCCTCCTGGACGACGACTTCATGGAAGCCTAGAAACACGGGATCGTCATCACATGTTGTGATGGCATTAAGCGGCGATTTTATCCTCAGATATTTACCTACTCCGCAGATTACCCTGAGAAGTAATTAATCCTNCATACACGAGAACGTGGGTCGTACTCATCGCTGTTGAACAGAATTCTCCTTGCGAGTATTNNCAACCTTGGTCGCTGCCCTTGCCCATGGTGTCTCATTCCGCTTTGTCGCGTTCATAACCTCGGGATGGTCAGAGACATGCAGCAGCGAGTATCATTGGNGCGCACCGACGACAATCACCGTCGAGGTTTGGTTTCGTCTGCGAGAAAGTTCATCTANGAGCGATCTCTTGGGATAAACAGTTCAGCGGTTGATGGCTTGCTAAAGCTGACGTCTTTGGTTCCCAACACCGTACGTATGAATCTGTCTGTTCTACATGATCACGTCAGGAGCTCAACGGCACAAATTCAGAATGCCTTCTCACAGAAACTAGCACCCCTCGATTTCAATTTTTATTCGATGTTTGTTGTCGACTTGATGCATGAATTCGAGCTAGGGGTTTGGAAAGCTCTGTTCATACATCTTCTGCGCATACTTGAATCGCACGACAGTGGGAACGCTGTAGCNGATTTGGATCGTCGGTGAGATTCTTTACTAATATCTAACCGTTGCGGCCAACTTAAATTGAAAATCATAGCTATAGACAAGTACCTTCATTTGGGAGGGACGCCATTCGCCGATTCTCGATTAATTGTTCNGAATTGAAGAACATGGCAGCTCNGGATTTCGAGAATCTACTGCAGGTATGTTGTGCTTTTGCGAAATGAGATCCATCACAAAGCTAATGCATGTGTCAGTGTGCCGTCCCTGTCTTCAGCGGACTCCTACCGGAACCCCACAANGAACNGATCTTGGAGCTTCTCTTCGTCATGGCGCATTGGCATGCTTTGGCAAAGTTGCGGATGCATAACGATTTGACACTCGATCTCCTGGATATGGTGACGACATCTCTCGGTGAAAAACTTCGACATTTCAATGACAAAACTTGTTCGGTGTTCGTCACTCGTGAACTTACAAGAGAATACAANGCTCGTGTTCGTCGCCAGGCCAAGTTGAAGTCGACTGAAAAGCTCGCTTTTGTCAAAAACACTGCCCGTCAAAATAGCCAGCCTGAGCTTGTGGATTGGGTCATGACAGCCAATGAACAACAATCATCGGCATCGTCCGCCTTTGCACCACAGATCTTGCAGCGGACTTCTACCATCGTTGCATCTCAGAACCCACAGCTATCCTCGCCCGCCGTGCCGCCTCAACCCGCCCGGCCGTCTACAATCACTTTTCCATCTCAAGCACCCGCAGCTAGTGGACCATCAGGTGTCGGCTCCCGTCACCTCAAAAGTTTCAATTTGAACACGTATAAACTGCATGCACTTGGTGACTACGCAGCTACGATAAGAAGATATGGTACTACAGACTCATACTCAACAGAGCTTGTGAGTAAAGCACTGTCTTACTCTTCGATTCATCCCCTGACAACCCATTTCGCAAAGGGTGAACTTGAACACCGTACCTCCAAGGGAAGATTCCTCTGCACCAGCCGCAAGTGCTTCCTCCGGCAAATGATGCAGATTGAGCGCCGTCAAGCTCGCATCCGTCGTATCTGTGCACTGCATGTGCAAGCTGGAAAGACTCCACGTGAGGAAGTGCCCACGGCGCTCGACATCCACTACATCATTGGAAAATCGGAAAATCACCCTGAGAATGTCCAGTCTTTCATACAGAAACATGCAGGCGATCCCGCTGTCAAGGTGTGTGTGTTTGCCTTTGTTTAAAAATAGACACGTTTCTAACTTTCATTACATAGAATTTTGTTCCTAAGCTCAAAGATCATTTATTCCGGCGCCTCCAGGCAGTATTGGCAAAAGAAAATNGCGAGCNGNGAGACCTGCTATCGGACCTCNGCCTGGTCGACAATATCTCTACTGGAGGTCATGACAACATTTTCTTTAGGGGCAATCACATGTACTGCCATCGCCTGGCCAGATTCAACTATACGACTTTTGATGTCCGCCGTTCGCAAGATGTTGTCAATCCCCATACCTCCCACTGGGACATCATGCTACTCGCTGCATCTGGAGACTCCAATCCAGAAGCCAGAGAAACACATCTATTCTTATACGCTCACATCCTCGGCATTTATCACGTCAATGTGGTGTATGCAGGCCCTGGGATGGTTGATTACACACCAAGAAGGTTTTATTTTCTATGGGTGTGGTGGTTTCAATGGTTGGAAAGTAGCTCAACGCCCTCAGACAGACATCGCCTTCAGTCTCTCTGCTTCTCTCTTATGGCAAGTGACGATGCATTCAGCTTCGTCGATCCTGACGATGTATTGCGGGGATGCCACATCATTCAGGACTTCACGAAGGGGCAAGTCCATTCCGATGGAATTGGACTTTCCCGTTGTGCCCAGGATGCTAAAGATTGGCATGGTTACTTCGTCAATAGGCAAGTACTAATCATGATCATCTCCCTTAGTATCTTGCACTTATTGACTTCAGATTTGCTGACCGTGACATGGTCATGCACTATCACTGGGGTTTTGCTATTGGCCATGCATACACACACGATCAAACTGCGAGCCTAGTAGCCCCAGTATCTCGCGCTCCCATTGTCGAAACTCGGCTTTCAGATGTGCAGTTGGAAGAGTTGGGCATAGGTAGCTTGAACGACGAGGTCGCGGTTGAGCCAGACAACGAGGATACTGGGAATCCAGACTCACAGTTAGGATATTGCGAGGATGATGGTTGGGAAGATGACTCGGAGGTCTCTGGCAATGAGAGAGGTGACGAAATAAGTGATGACGACATGCTTATAGAAATGGATGACATGTATAATTAGCCTGTCGCCTTCTCTTCAGTTATCATCTATCTCTAGCAGAGACAAACCTCCATTGCCCTCCTACTTAGCGCTGTCTTCACATCTCAGACCACCAATGGGGGGGGAGACGAGTCCCAATAGCTTTTGGCACATCCACTAAAACAGCTTCGCAACTGACCGAAACCTCTCTCAATTTTTGATGTTGCCACTCACTTGGATGCCAGCAGGGTTAGTCGAGGGATTGCGCTTTTGAAAGGTGTAGCTGCGCTCACTGGCAGCAACCATTTGCGGGTGGCCAGAATGTCCACCACTACCCATGCTGACCGCGACACTGATGATGAATTAGATGTCGATTTACAACAGATGACCTCATGGATCAACTGAAAGACGTGCTTTTGATATCCCTTACACAACATTGGCACATCTTCTACAAGGTACGTATCTGCATTGCCATATTGTACTAAAAGATTCCCTCACATACTGATGTGTCAGCAGGTGTCCATTACACTCAGCATGAAGATAATGGATGCAGCAATACCTATCGACGCCTTTTCGTTGCTGAAGCTGAAGGCACATCTGCTGAGAATGTCAGTTTGCCGGCATTGTTGCAGTGCCGACGGCCAGTGGTGATATGTTCAACATCTCGTTCAAAGACTTAGGCATCAGAACAACTGATTCATGGCCCTGTTTGAGCGAGTTGCCAGTACACAGATGAGTNTTGTCGGTAATCCGCTCATGGAACTCAGCTATTCGTATCATCCGTGTTGCTTCACTATCTCAATATCCAACAATATCTTTACCCTCCGGAGACACTATGGCCAATCTGCATTTTGCCACGTCCGGTTTTGGCTATGTCTTCTCGATGAGATTGTTCAGGCGCGTGAAGTGTTTCAACAAAGGATTTACTTTCATTGGCTCGAACTGGGCATACATCTTACAACCTCAAACATATCCGACCAAACGTGTTCCTGGCGGGCGGCACAGACTCTTTTGTACAAAGATTGTATATGTCCGTCATAGAATAATTTCACCCTGCTGCATAATAAGCCTGATTCAACAGCAAAACAGAAATCTCTGCGAACGCGAGCAACCAACCGATACGAGTGAGTGACAACGATTTACTACGACGTTGCTGACGACCTTTCCCACCACTTGCCATCCACTCCCTCACCTTCCTCTTTCACAATCATTCTCTGCATAACAAGCCTGATTCAACAGCAGAAAAAGAAATCACTGTGAACGCGAGCAACCGATCGATACGAGTGAGTGACAGTGCTTTACTACGACATTGCTGATGTTGTCGTCGACCTTTCCCATCACTTGCCATCCACTCACTCAACTTCCTCTTTCACAGTCACTCTCTGCAGAAAGAATGGTATGTTCTGCATCTTTTCTCTTTATAACTGATTACAACTCACAATTTTCAGTCTCACCGTATCACAATCTATTTCAGATCTCTGTGGTCACGCCAACTCCACCCGAGAAAGTTCGCCGCGAAGCGCATAAGGATCCATTATAGGATCAAAAGACTCGCGGATCGACGTGTTGACACGGCGATCATACGGTAAGTTTCAGCCAGCCGTTCACATTTTGTACTGACTTAGGATGTCCAGACCAACATCTTGGCACGACGAGGGCAGTGATAGAAGGTCGCGTCTGACTGTTGATTTTTGGGCCAGCGCATTGTTTGTCACGACGCAGCACGTCTACAAAGAAGATAGTGACTATTTCAGATAAATTGTACTACGTAGAAATTTCAGCGTAGCTACATCGAAAGATATCGGCCAACTGTGCCCGAATACCTCAGCACCGCGACCTTTGTTGTAAGTCCATCCTACTGTCTCACAACTAACACAAGATTTCACTAAACCCATTCAGCGGACAGATGGGGCTCTTCCGAATTTATTGGTCTCGGCTTCCTGTCTTTCACAACCATCATCGTTACAGAACTTTTTGGTTCGTTGTTCTTCAAAAAAATCTCTGTTTGAGATGAATTGTATCGTTTTGCCCTCTCATTACCATTGGAACTAAGGCAGTTATCGTATATTCGCAGATGCGAGGGGCTATTGCTGTCCTCTCGACAATCTGCAAACGCTTCACCGCTGTTCTTCGTCACTGCGACATCGAGTCATTTTTGAATGTCAGAAGGCTATATCCAGAAATTGCACCGCTTGAGAAGCACATTGATATGCATATTGACCTGCTGTGCCGAGAGGAGTTCCGTGAAGTTGAATGTTGCCTTCACTACCCGAGCCCTTGAGCCGTCTTCCTATGCTAACCTCTCGACACATCCAGGCTACCGACACAGATGGTTCGGACTCAGAGCTGTCTCGCCCTGTGCCGACCCTCAGATTGTTAGCTACGGAACGCAAGATTCTCTACCGTGATGTCATCAAATTCTCCTAGCCCGTGGATGGTCGATCTGTCAGTGGTCAGCTCCACGCGCGCCGACGGGGATGGAAGGGAGGCAAACCCTGGATGCGAAAGAAGACGCCGACTTGTCAAATTTGGGAGCGGAAGATGGAGCCTGAGCAGCTGAGTCGGAGGGTACAGGGATTGCTCGAGCAGATGAACAATATTTCTTCTTGATCATTATTCTTTTTTGGATGTTCATTGACATGCTACGGTATCTTATATGCCCTTATAGTTCATATACCCTATGTACGGATGTTCTGGATGTCGACATGGAATCTTCCCAGAATTTAGCGAAGCAATCAATGTTGGCCTATGCAAAACCAAATTCTGCTCTACGGCATCCCTTCATAACTTTGCGATCACTATTCGGGCTAAGGGAGCACCTTCATAACAATGGTGCTATGTTGAAAATATATTGCAATCGTATATACTGAAATTACAAGTCTGGTGTGCTATGACATAGGTGGGTATGGACACATGGTTACGAACAAACCTTGCTTGAATCGGTCAAATTTCATCAAGTCGTCATAAGAATTTTAGCCAATGGCAATTGGTGGCCATGCTCCTGCCAAAGTTATGTCGAACGGTGCATCACTCGAAGAATGGCGGGCAGAATGTAATTCATTGCTTATATATTTACAATACGAGCGGCAGGTGGCGGCCAGTCATTGTTTTACCAACTCCGACTGGAGATATCGGGTCCTCACCGATTTCCCGATGTCGGACTTCCGGAAGTCCGTCTCGACAACCCTTCGTTACTAGACTGCTGCAGTAGTCCGAGGCTATGTCACTACAAGACGGCTTTATTCTTGAGTCGCGGATGTTTCCGAAAACCCATTGCTGTGTACACATAGGTACACATTCAGGTTAGTGTACTTATGAAAGTGGGTCATCTCACCGCTCGCTAGTGCTGCTGCAACCGATCGGTCCAAACTCATCAAAAGCACTGACTTTCTGTCCCGTTGTCTTTTGTTAACTCCGCGGTCTTTTGGATTTTCGTATAACATATGGACGATGCAAGGGACCTTTCTCTCGAGGCTGTCATCTATGATGGAGCTCAAGGCTCAGCGCTCAAGCCCCAAGCGATGTTGTGGCGAAACATTCTCTTGCTCAGACGCCAACCACCTTCAATTGGGCGACCGTGATAAGGGCTATGCGGTAACGCATTCACCTCTTAGTACTGTCCCGAAGCACGAGCAATTTTGCACGTCCAATAAATCCTCCGCATAGCCTCGCGTCTGCCTAACTGAAACGCGAACTTATAGCTACATACTGTGTTTCAATTTCCACCAAGCTTCAAGCAACGGCATTCGGAGCAGTCTGGCCTCCTGCAATATTCAATGCCCGCAGATTCGAATATATCATTACCTAGTGGATAGGTATCGTGTGGGGCCTGAGGGGTTTTGGAGTACCACTCGGCGTGGGCGTCCCTCGTGAGCCAAGGTGAAGGTCTTTTTTTTTTGTGTTATAAATATAGCAGTACTGTGGACATCATGGTCCAACTCTGCAGCTACTGAATGTTTTGTTTCAGTCTTGATAATAATTTTGGACTGTAAGCCTCTTGATCAATTGCTGCAGTATGAACATCATAGCTGTGTCACGGTCTCATGCTATGGCCAATTATCAGCGAATACCGGCTGGAGATCCG
Source organism: Bondarzewia mesenterica (assembly GCA_004802705.1). NCBI lineage: Eukaryota > Fungi > Basidiomycota > Agaricomycetes > Russulales > Bondarzewiaceae > Bondarzewia > Bondarzewia mesenterica. The sequence continues at coordinate 40,063 of SGPL01000071.1, forward strand.
CACATTTTTGCTGCAGTCTGCCTAATCAAAATTTGGGCGTTTCCTGGTTCGATATACCCGATTTAACATAGCGATTGTCGAATAGCTCGGTGAGTTCACTGGTCTTACCTAGAAGCCTCGTTCTTCCCGAGAAACTGGTTCTCGGTTCTCGATCTCTTGAATTGAACTGCTATCCATCCGGCGTTTCTGAACACGCCGTACAGTATTTGCATGTCATATTCCAGGTGACTTTGTCACGTCAGGCATGGATATCACATAGTCTTCACATGCAAGCGTCTTTGTGCGCGCTACTCGTACGTTGCCGGAACTCATCTGGGTTCCGTTGACGCGCATTGCGGTTTTGGCCGTTGTTGGGGTAGATCATAATTCCTTTCCAGTGAACATGGACACGCCTCGGCCATGTTCAATTCCGCTTTTACATGACCATAAAGGCTGGCATAAGTTCCGTGGTATCCGCCTTGCTCTTCTTCTTCTTTGCTTGTATGCTATGGAAACGAAAAGCGTTGGCACTCTCCATCCCTTGTGCGGATCGGTTTTACTAGAAAGTACGTAGTTAAATTTGGTTCATATTTTCTCAAGGTAATGGTGGGTTCCCTCCCGCAATGGAGCACGAATAACATGAAGACGTCTATGGCGCGCAGAATGGCGAAAATATGCGGGGACAGTCGAATCTAGTGCTCGAAATGCAATGCACTTCCGGATCCATAGGACCAGCTATCTGTTCTCATTCGTTTACATACATCCCAAAAGCATGAGCGCGGGGAAGCTCTTTGTGAGTATGTACCGCAGTGTACTAGTCACGGAATTCCTTTCCTTTCATTTTGTCTGGTCTCTCTTCCGCCGGCGGCAGTTCGAGTCAGTTCGCCTGCTGCGAATACACGGAACCTTTTTTGACTAACCTCACAGCTGTGTGTCTAGCAAATCATCAAGAAGGAATTAACATTATTTTCCAATTATTGCTCAATTGTTACATAAAAAAGATTCAAGCAAGAAATCTTGTCGTCAGAATTCCACCCTCTTGATTCGGAAAGTTCATACATACTAGGAGGGGGAATTTGATCCGGACAGAGCGCGCCAGTTTGATGACCGAGGTTCGGCGCCGCCTGAGCACTGCCGACAGTCGTCCAGCAGTAACTTCGCGAGGGACAACTAACGAAGCAACGTCTGTCTCTCAAATGTATTTTGAAGGAAAGGATGATGAATCCGAGATATGTAGTGTGAAAGAGAGTTTCGTACGACTGGAAAGGATCAGCACGCTCGGAAGGCTTCTGAAAGTCCGCGTTGAGGGTATGAGCCACTCCACTGGATTGACTGAAACTCAGCTGCAGAGTCCGACCACTCTTCCACCACCACGTCCTTGCCTTCATAACATCTCGTAAAGGCGCCCCCTCATCTCTTTTCAATCCTGTGCCTGCTTGGATTGCTCCGTTATATGAACACTCGTTCTCTTCCATCCTCCCAATCTCTCTGGATCATCTCTAATTAATGCCTCGCCAACCCTTCTCGAAGCAAGATCATGTAGTTTCCCCCTACCCACAAACATCTTACATGCCGCCTCGCACCAACTCTCAATCCAGCTCAGACCAATTGATTTCACATTTCACGTATTCATCATACCCTAGCAATGATCGAACCACACCACCCGCTCACACCAGCTCCTCTCGTCATTCCCAGTCTTCCTCCAGTGACACAGGCGAGTCATCGAAAAAGAAGCACGTTTTGCACGACCTGCAACAAATCGTTCACTACGAGTGGGCATCTCTCCAGACATGCACGCGTTCACACAGGAGAGCGAAACCACAAATGCCCGTTTCCGGGTTGTGAGACGCGATGTTCGAGACAGGACAATCTCCAGCAGCAGTGAGTATGTGACCTGCATTGCACTTTCAACCATGTTTTCCCCCTCGTGGAATCCAAAGCTCATCTCTCACCCCCACGGCGTCCTTTTTTATTCATTTACGTGGGAGTTGCTCCCATTCATTTTCTACTCTCCGCCTGTTAGTTGCTGATCGGATACCTTTCTAGTTTCAAAATCCATCTCTCTCCGGGCTCACGCCGGAGCTCAACAGCAGCGTCGCGCTCCTTAGCGCGCGCTATGGGCGATGAAACGGGTGGCGTCAAGAAGCGTTCCAAGTACTCTATCGTGCTTCCTATCCCACAAATACCTCCTATACCAGTGTACGAATCGCCTCCTCTCACTCCACCTGCGTTGGAGATGGCATACCTACCCAGCGTCTTTGTTCCCCCCGAATCACCGCCAGCGCTTATACCTGCAGACCAATCACCAGCCTTTGGAGCTCCCGACTCACCCCCGGCGCTCACTCCAGCGCATGTGCCTGCTTCTCTACCTGTCTCACAAGACTTGTCATCAGAACGATCATCTTCATCACCGGAAAACCGCTCTGTATCATTTCACCCCGAGTCCCCTGTGGTGCTGACGCACAGCCCTATAGAGCATCGACCTCCAAATCACAGTTCATATTCCAGCACCGTGACGTTCCAACCGCCTCAAGGCGGCGCTGGTTATCTTTACTATCCCAGCGCCCAGGCTTCCATGTCAGAACTTGATGTTTCAAGCGCGTTGATCAGCGGAATGCCCGCACCCGCACCTTCTTACAATCCATATGAAGACTACGATGCGCCCGCACTTCCCATGGTGTCTTCTTCTGTCTCGGACGCTCATATGAGTTCTCAGGATGCGGGCGCCCTGCAACACAATAGTGTTCTGTTACAGCCTGTGACACAGGAATCATACATTTCCGTTCAGCAGCCCACGATTTGTGCCCCCCACACGTCCTACGGACATCCACATGAACACATGCATGCACCGTACTCGGAATCGCCATCACCCGATAACCCGCACTCGTATCCTTCATCATTTGGTTCCGGCCAATCTACTCCTATTTATGGAATCGCGGACTCGATGACCGCAAACGAACCGCTCAGCACTACCCCTCTTGTTCATACAACTGGACTTGCGTACACGCCGTCGTCAAACCATGCCAATGTGTATCACCAGCATGTAGCATTGTACCACCATCCCATGCCCTCATATCTGCACTACGGGGCTACCGCTCACTCGGAGGTGCACTGATCGGCATCGGCATCAACATCGGCGTCTCTCGTACAGGATTATGTGCGAAACTCGCTCGCTCGCACAAGCGAATGTGGGGTAGGGGACGGGACCTAGCGGGGCAAAAGTGCTAGAACTGGTATTGGGCGTTGGTGATACATTCTATTTTCCATCAGGTCAAGATTTGATGTCATCATCCTGCTCAGTTTGTCTGCACAGCCCTCAGATCCCCGCCCGTATTCCGCCTACATTTGTGCTGACATTCACCATGGCAAAGTTTGGCGATTATGCGGTGTCCCATTCATCATACCACAATCATTTCTCCTCTTGCATGAGTCGCGTAGACGTTGTCTCTGTCGGCAGGAATGACCTCCGGCATCAATATTTCGATCACGTCGTGTCATTCCTCTTTTGCGCAATTCCATCTCCAATTCCCTTCTTGCTTTTGCTTATTCCTTATGGATACGCCGGATTTACTCTTGTTATCGTTGTCGTTGCTATGAGGTACTGGCCATTGCCACCTGTTTACTTGCGTTGCTCTCGCGCACAAGTTATATTGCATTTATTTATTGGATCAAATCGGAGTGGATGTATGTAGTGCTCTTATTGTTCGGCTCCTTCCCCGCATCGTGGATACCGTTTACATTGTCATAGTATTGCATGTATTTGTCCGTGGATGATACCTAGAAGGCAGTAGAGTATCGAGGATATAAATGTGTCCAAGACGCGACGACGGTTAATGTACATGATCAAGCGGAAAGATTGTATAGGTATGAGACATAGTAAATTGAAGCGTAATGAATAACGCTTGTAGAATCTTGGTGTAACGCTCAAGGTCTCAGAGAACGACCGTGGCACGTGTTACGTCAGCAGTGTGGGCTTCTTGTCTGAGCCCGCTTCGGAATCAATGTCTGGCACAAGCGTCGCCGTGACCGACCCTTGGGATGCCGAGTGACTTAGACAGGTGAGCTTGCACAGAACTGTGTTGCTGCAGGCACAACCCGAAACTCACCGTGTTTTCATCTCGTTCTGACCGTGCGGCTGTTGATGCTGCATGCTACTCGACCGCGTCGCGTAGACAGATCGAGCAGCTTGTACAATGCGAACCTATCTCGGAGGAGCAGGTCAAAAGGTTATGTATAAAGGCGAGGGAGATTCTAATTGAGGAGAGCAATGTGCAGGTTGTTGATTCGCCGGTGACGGTCCGTACATTTCTAAGCCCTCAAAAAATGTGGATTTTCACTCATGCTGTTGTTTTCTGAATGTTCTGTTCTGCATCAGATATGTGGCGATATTCACGGACAGTTCTTTGACTTGATGGAGCTCTTTAAGATTGGTGGGACGTGTCCAGAGACCAACTATATTTTCATGGGTACGTTTCGTTTCACCCCCTTCCCATCACGCGTATCAACCCAACGCCACCCCCGCAGGCGACTTCGTGGATCGGGGCTTCTACAGCGTCGAAACCTTCTTACTTCTTCTCGCACTGAAAGTGCGCCACCCAGACCGCATCACCTTGATTAGGGGAAACCATGAGTCACGTCAGATAACGCAGGTCTACGGTTTTTATGACGAATGTCAGAGGAAGTACGGAAGCAGCAACGTGTGGCGGTGGTGTTGTGAAGTGTTCGACTATCTGTCCCTTGGAGCAATTGTGGATGGACGGGTGTTCTGCGTACATGGTGGGCTGAGTCCCACATTGCAGGGAATTGACCAGGTGCGCCTTCACTCTTTTTTTTTCTTCCGTCTTCGCATTCCGCTATCCATCCTGTCTCATTCTTCCATCTCGGCTCAGATACGTGCGATAGATAGAAAACAAGAGGTCCCACACGACGGTGCTATGTGTGATCTTTTGTGGTCGGATCCCGATGGTAAGCACTGACCTTGTTACTCTGTTCTTATTGGCGTTTCCAGTAATCGTTTTTCAGATATCACTGGTTGGGGAATCTCACCGCGCGGTGCAGGATATCTTTTTGGTTCAGACATCACAAAAGCATTTGCACATAACAACGCAATAGACCTCATCGCGCGTGCACACCAACTCGCGAATGAAGGCTATAAGTTGATGTTCGACAATACCATTGTTACTGTTTGGAGCGCACCCAACTACTGTTATAGGTTAGTTATTTATTCTCAATACACCACTACTCTACGGATTTCAATTCTTCGAGTTGCTGCTATATTTTGTTGAACTAATTACCCTGCTCCCAGATGCGGAAATGTCGCATCTATTCTTGAACTAGACGAACATCTCGCCCAGGAGTACAAAGTCTTCCAGCACGCTCCATCGGCAAGTCCCTCCCGTCCCCCCCTCTTTGCTCAGTGATCGCTTACGATATATATCTATCACAGGACGTGCGCTCTGTTCCATTAAAGAGGCCACCAGCGGACTATTTCTTATAGCATCCCTTTATGTGTGCCAGTCTGTGGTTTTTGTTTCTTATTTCTTATTTCTTGTAATCGTCCGTTCCCCCGTTCCCCAGTCTGTTCTCTGTAGCTTTATCTACTTGATATGATTATTCGTTTCAGACATCGATCTTGCATTGTTTTCGCCCCTTATAGGTAAGTAACAGCGCGACAGAGAGTTTCGATGTTATAAAGGCAGGATCTTGCATGAACCCGCATGGTTTTTTTCTCGTCCAGATGAATCCTGATATATAGTGGCATGAAGTACTTATGATACTCAATTTACAAGTCGAGAGCTTTGAACGTGAAAGGTGGGGAATGCCGGGCCGACCCCGGAACGGCCCCGCACTTCATTCAATACAGGGCCATGGTAGCCTTTGGTCCCCTTTGTTACCATCAACCTCGACTTCACGAGCTCCATCACTGCTTTGAGCACTGTGTGCTTTTAAAGCCTCTTTTATAGATGCCATCAAAGCGAGAATCCTTGAACAGTTCTGATTTGTACAAATTCCATCGTCCAAAACTAGTCATTCGCGAAACCCCACACCCCCTCAAGCGCGAGTCTAAAATGTCGGTATGCATGGCTCAAGTCATGATTTGACGACCTGCTCTTGGGCAGAAACTCAGATCCCACCGTGCGCTCTCTGATAGTGCCATCCGCAATCTCGCTTCCTACCGTGCGCCGCGACTGGCGCTGCCATTCCCGAGGTCGCACAGTGCAGCAGTCCTCGTCGCGCTTTTCATCGGGAGAATGGGCGATCTGTACGTCTTACTCAGTCGGTAGGTATGTCTTTTACATTTGGTTTTCTAAGCATCAAGCTCGTGTTCGGCGTTGATTCTACGACAGACGCGCCACGATGCTTAGGACGTATGCAGGTGATACAGCACTACCTGGGGGAAAGGTTGACCCTGAGGACAAAACCATCGAAGATACGGCAGTATGCTCTTCCATTTAACATGATTTATGATGAAGCAAAACCTGGTGACTGATAAAATACATATCAGAGACGAGAAGCCTTCGAGGAGGTTTGTAAGATTGTCAATCTGGAGTCTTCTCGCTAATGAACGACTGTTTATGGATTCAGATAGGGTTGCCGAGGGACAGACAAAGGGTACCTCTTCTCTGTATACTAGAACCTTTTCTAGCTGGGGATCAAATCCTTGTGACGCCGTACGTATCGTCTTACATTGTCTCTTACACGTCTTCTTATCATCCATGTCACTCCTCGACGGCATTCCGTAGAGTAGTTGTCCTCATACTTGACAACACTCTACGCGTATGTTCGTATCAGCTATTCCGTATTGTTTACTCATGCGGTCCTATTCGCCCTGTTGGACTGACCGCAGCCAATACTGAACGCCGCCGAAGTACTCTCCCTCTTTTCCCACCCGCTTGCCTCTTTCCTTTCCATCTCAGCACCGTTTGCAACCAGTACTGGTTCTGCCACAGGTATCACTTCAGATACAGATACGAACGCGGAACGTGCGGCAATGGAACTGCGCTATCACACTTCCAGCGATGTTCCATGGCCATGGTCAGGGTCACGTCTAGCGACAGGCCAAACACAGGGAGCAAATTTCCCTGAACGTTGCGTCCGCATGCATCGTTTTTTGACCGGCCGCGAGGCGGGCGGGACCAAGCCAGTGTACGGCTTAACCGCGTGAGCATCTTTTTGCCATGTCGCCATGAGTTTCATATAATTGACTTCGTGATTCATATCGGCCTTGGGATGCAGCGCGATTTTAATCCGTGCTGCAAGTCTTGCGTACGTTCGGTCACCCTCCTTCAACGTCTACGCAGCTGAGCAACCTTCAATGCGTACCCGCATCGCGTGGGCACTGCGATATATACCTGCGCTGCGCGGAGCTTGTTGTACGGAAGGATCGAATCCAGATAAAATGGCAGAAGCCTGGGAGAAGGAGGGGTTCAGAGGGTCCAGCGGCAAAAAAAAGAGGTCGGCCAGGTTGTGAGCATCGCAGTCTTCATAATAGACGGACGTTTGAACTCGACAGTCTACCGGTCTGTTGTGCGATATGCACCCGAGTCGCCCGCACACATCCGAGTCTTGATTCTGCTCAAATTCGGGGAAAGATAAAAAAAAAGCTCAACATAATCCTGGAGGGTACTTACCTTTTTACGGAGTAACGAAGGCGATGCGCCGCGACGGGAGCTAACTGACGTCTAAGAGTTCGTCTCGATTGCCATATGTAAAGCAAATGTGAGGTACAGACATGGAGATTGACACTTGTATTGGTGGCGAGGCCCTACGATACTGTAAATGCTGGGCCAAAGTTGTAAAAGGCTACAGTGTATCGACGTGACGTGTGGAAAGACAAAGTGGATGGCGGATCAACAAGGAGGAAGGGAAATGAAGAAAATAACAGATCATGGCGAAGAATACAGCGACGCGAGACCGCGCAAGTATGCACATGTATATACGACATTTTCATGGGCCGCTTACGTCTTTGTCCTCGTTGCCGCCTTACTGAACAACTTGGCTTTCTCGATTGCGGCCATACTCGCCTGCGCAAGTCCACGCTTGTAGTCAACAATCGAGATGCCCTCCTTCGTCAAGTTGCGGATTGTCCGGTCCTTGACTTCCCACAATTCTTCGGCCACCTGGGAAATTAGCCGGAAGTCGTGCGAGACGATGACAACGCCTCCCTCGAATTCTTTGATAGCACGGGCAAGCGCATCGATAGAAGTCATGTCCAAATGGTTCGTCGGCTCGTCTGGGAGAAATGAAGAGCATTAGCAATGTTCACATGTGGCCAAGCGGACCCAATGACTTACCAAGCAACAGGATGTGCGGATGTTCCATGGAGAGTTGAGAGAAGACGACACTACCAAAAAGACGATGAGCTTACGACGATGTTGTAAGACACAATGACACATACCGGTTGCGAAGACCGTCAGAAAGCTGCCTTATAGGTGCTGTCTGATGTGCTCCTGACAAACCAAACCGACCCAACTGTGCGCGCCAAGCCTACACAAAAATATCAGTAAACGATTAGCTTGGCGAAAGAAAATACGAAACGAACCTGAAGATCCTTTTCGGGAAATTTTTCTGAAAAAATTGACTGGAAGTACTCAAGCGGGGGCTTGTCGTACGGAAGCTGATCGGCGGAGTGCTGCGAATACTTGGCAAGCTTCAAACTCGAATGCTTCGAAATGGTGCCCTCAACAGGCTGCAGCGCTCCGGTAATGAGGTTGAGGAGAGTTGACTTGCCCGCACCATTGGCCCCGAGAATGGCCACCCGCGAGTCCATACTACAAAGCGGATTCTGGTCAGAACAAGTATATCAAGAGGACGAAAAGACATACTCGATACCAAAAGACAATTTTTCGTAAAGGTAATCTTCCTTCTTACCCGAGTAGGAAAAGGCAACCTCGTTGAAAGCGATGATAGGCGGTGGAAGTTTGCGGATGTCTTCAAAGTTAAAGCGGAGAGGCTTAGGGGTCTCGACTTTTTCAATAAGCCCAGCGGCTTCCATCTTGTCGATAATCTTCTGTTTGGATTTCGCCTGTTTGACGAGGTTGGCGTAGGTACCAGCGGAAGCAATGAACCTAAAAAAAAGTGAATATGCGTCTCGGCAAAAAGGGCGGGAATGGCGCACTTTTTGATGTGAGCGATTTCATCCTGCTGCTTGTGGTACGCCTTCATTTGGTTAACCTCATTCTCGCCCTTCGTCCGGACGTAGGTGGTATAATTACCAGTGTAATAAACCATTTTTTTTCTTGAACGTAAGATCCATGATGTTCGTGCAGACGCTGTCCATGAAGTCCTGCGAGTGCGACGTGATGACGAGGATGTGATTGTATGTCGAGAGATACGCCTCCAACCATACAACAGCGCCCAAATCCAAGTGATTTGTCGGCTCATCAAGAAGTAGGAGATGTGGCTTGATGAAGAGCGCGCGAGCCAAAGAAACACGCATACGCCAACCACCAGACATGTCTTTCGTTGGCTTCTTCATCATTGCCTGACTGAAACCAAGACCGTGAAGAATACTGCCAGCTTTTGCCTCGAACGTGCTCGGATCCATCTCGTCAAGTTCTTCATAAGCGGTTTCGAGGGCGACCTCATCGACATCGTCTGCGATGGACAGCTCTTCGATACGTGCCTCGAGCTTAGCAACCTTCTCCTTGGCGGATGCGACAATGAAATCGAGCGCATTAACATCGGACGGTTCGGCTTCGCCGCGAACAAGATAGATATCAATGTTCGAGGGAAGAGGAATATCTTGCTCGGCGATAGATTGGAGGAAAGTGGACTGAAACGGAAGTAAGGTAAGAAAATGCGAGCGCGGCTTGTCAACAAGCATTTACTCACCTTGCCCGAGCCATTCTCCCCAAGAAGACCATATCGCTGCCCATAGTTCAGAGCAATTTCAGCGCCCTCGATGAGTAATCGTCCGTGGAAAGACAAGGTGTAAGAATCTATTTTGATATCACGACCTTTAGGATCAGATACGAGGACACCAGAAGCGCTCCTGAAAAAGAAAAAAGGTTAAAATTATACAAAGCAAAATGCGTCATAAATACGCACCTCTCCGTAGCTATTTGGAGCTTAGCCATTGACGTTAAGTCATCCTGGCTCGTCGCAGCTGATACACTGGTCATTGGGGTATTGACGGAGCTGCCATTGACTGAGCCTGCCGGTGTTGAGGTCGATGTTGAAGCATCTGCGCCGTTCGCCTTTGCGGCCTGCTTTGCGGCCTTCTCAGCGAGCCGTTTCTGTTTTGAAGCGGAGGGAGCCATGGTGGAAGATGGAGGAAGAGTTGAAGGTGACGGAAGGAGGCCATCGATCCGTGGCTATTACTGATTGCTCAAACTTTCGGCGGAGTTTGAAAAATGGGGAAGCACCCCTAACCCTAATCTGTGGGTGCCAGTGGGTTGAGTCAACAAGTTCATTTGCGGTCGGTTTTGGTTTCAGCGCTCACCAGCGTTGCTCAAGTGTATTCAGTTTGCTGTCCTCGCATGATGCTCCCATGACCTTGTACTGTCTCTTGTATTTTTAATACATAGCTATCTATTCTTATTTGCTACAGTCTGATCTGTCTTACTCCGTGTTGCATTCTAGGCGCTAACACTCTTCGAATTCCAACTCTAATAGCGGTTCAGCTTTTCAGCAGATAAAGAGGAAGCACGCTTACTTGTCTAATGCACACTGACATGTCTAGTGGCTCGGATATGTCTTATCCGAACGGAAGGTACGCTTACAACTGCTTGCCAACAACAATTCACTGAATAGACAGCCGCAGTGGCTCCCCACCAGTACCGTCGGAATCTACCAGCAATGGGAGTCTTGAGTATTTAAGCGATCCATCTCAACCTGAACCCAAATCACCTCCAGTGACTATGCCAAAGCCGGAACCCGCACCAGCACCGGACTCTTCACTTCCTAATCCCGACAACCGCCTTTCATTGTCCACCCTCTCCCTCAACCGATATCGTAGTGATCACAACCACCGTTCTCACCATCGTCGTGGTCTTCGCGAGGTTGAGCGCATCATAACTACGACTGACATTGAGTCCAAAAAGATGCGACGTGCTCTCCGCGCCGCGCTCGACCAACTCGACCAGTCCCGCTCACGCGCATCACATGCTGAGAGCATTGCGCGCGAAATGACCGAGCGCGTGCGAGAAGCCGATAATGCGCGCTTGGCCGCCATGCGGAATGGATCCACTGCACGCGAGGAGCTTGGGATGTATAAGGTACAACTTTCAAACGCGCAAAGTGAGATTCAACGCGCACAAGGTCTGTTGATGGATCAGGAGAGGTTGAGGCACGAAGCTGAGGCTTCCGCCGCGCGGGCGAGGGATACAGCGAGAAAGTTGCAGCAAGAGAGGTTGATAGAGCTGGCCAGGGAGGAAGGGAGGGCGATGGGGTATAGAGAAGGGGTGATGGCGGGCCAGAGGATTGGTTTTATGGATGGGAGAGTTGCTGACTATGATGACAGACGCGATCGACATGCCGTGGAGGACGACGAGTATGATTCATACCCAGAAGATGTGGACGACGAAGGCATTCGGGTCAATCCAATCGTATCCGACGCACCGAAACTGGGGGAGCCGGCGTCACAAATCCATCATTTGCCATTCTCACCGCCTCAGACACATGTACCCTTCCTGCCAGCCTCTCAATCTGCGTTATTTGTTCCCGGTGCAGTAGGGACAACATCACAACAGGCTCTCCCGCGAAATTTTTCTTACACTTCCGATCCTCCTCAATCTGCACCTGTGCGGCGACCCGGATCCCAGCCATCGGCAGCTTCTACAAGCACCCTTCCAGTCGCACCAGGTAGCCCCTCAAATCATAATCGCGCACCACACCTTCCCGTTCCACATATACTTGAAGAAATACCAGAAGTGGTCAACTCAGAGTCTACCCGCTCCCGACGAACTTCAAGGAGAGGTACCATCTACGTTGAACCGGATGATGATCCACCCATGGCAGCTGCGGGAGGTGCGGACATGGGATATGTTCCTTTGGGAGAGTTGCGCAACAACTACCCCCGAAGCCCAGTCAGTCACGGAGCAGATGGCATTCCCCATTTGAACAACGTCGGAGGACCAGGCGGCTACCAGGGTCGTGCTGCGCCGGTATATGTTCCGCGTCCTGGTGTCATGCCAAATCAGGAGCAGATGGAACCAATATCTCAATCCCCCAGTAGTCACACCCGTTCGCCTGCCGAACGCCAGAGAATGGCGGATGAACTGAGGTTTGGGAATACCCAGGATGGACCGCAGCTGAGGCACATGGCTGCCGAACAGGTGTGTGCTCCCATATCTTCACACGCAGGAATCTCGGGTGCATGTGTGATCTTGTCGTGCTCATTATTTCCGAATGCGTAGGCTGTCTTAAGCCCCCCACGGAGAGGGCCACCGCCTCTGCACCGCCCCCCTGTACCGAGGATGCCAGAGTCGCTCGCATATGACAGCAATAATACTCGTTATGACAGTCGCCATCATCAGCGCTCGCAGTCAACGGGTGCATCTATTCCTCCTCATTCTTATCGTAATGAATACCCTCCCCAGAGCGTCAGTGGGCATCGGCGTTCATCTTCATCAGGAGTAGGCCAAACACCAAGTATAACCGTCGTATCGCCGGTACGCCTTTAATGACTTTATTACTTACCAATGCCTAACCCGGTGTGCTTTGAACTTTACAGTCGGTATCAACGTCGACACCCAGTCGCACACTGAATAGTGCACTCGATGCAGCCAATTACCTCAGTCCTAATCGTATCCCGAGCCAACTATCACGAACCCCATCACCGCACAATGCTTCCTCACCGCTTCCAACTGGTTCTCAGCACGAAGTAGTAAACTCCTACGGCGACCCGCGTTTGGTCCCAGTACATAATCCTGGATTGTCTCAGTCTGGAGAAAGCCCTAATCAAACTCGGCGCGCTTATCCACAATCCTCGACGATTCGCCCTCAGTCGTCGATTTCAAATTCTCCACGTAATAGTCCTGGCCCACTACCTACAAGTCCAGCGGACGTAGAGAGGCAGAGGGCCACATCAAGGATAACGCCAACGATATACGCTGAGGCACCGACCCGGACACAGCGTCGGACTCAACAGCCGTACCAGGGCGCGGTGCCCTATTCGCAGCAACAGCCACAGATATATCAGCGCGCCCCGTCAACAACGTCTGTCTCAGCCTCACCGCACGCCGAATCAGGAGCTCTACCGGTGCCCCCGCCCGCGGTCTCACCACACCCGGCGCCTACTCTTTTACCACACCGCCGCCGCGGTCCAAGCCCTGGTTTGTCAAGTTCTGGATATATACCAACTTCACCACGCCCGCCGATCTCGCCCTTGCCAACACAGGCAGCACTACCTGTTCCCGCCCCCTCTCGTTCGCCCGATCCGCTTCCTGTGCCTGTCCGACGTTCACCGTATCTTCGCAGTGGGGATCTAAGAAAGAGTGCATCGGACGCAACTCTGTCGCCTGGACGACCTGGGTCCCCATACTCACACTATGATCCGACTAGTATGGCGGATATCGCGAGTCTGGCCAGCGCAAGTGCGGAAAGGCTTGTGTTGGCTTGATCCCGATGGCTCTTGCGGCAGGTCTCTTCTAAGTCACACTGCATCGTTTAGTATTGTTTTGAGTTGATGCTACTGCCTTGTTCTTCTTTTGTTGCGTCAGTTACATGGAATACAAATTTTGTTGTTGTTGTCTTCTGACCGATGTCACGGTTTTGGTGAAACGCCTCGGGGATGATGACTAATCATGAAAGGAGACGTGGGCTGCGTGGAGGGCACGCCGTTCACACTCCTTCATCACTGACTTACTCGACTAAACGCCCCTCGGTTCTTCACTACTACGCTACCTCTGTATTCTATCCTCGCCTATGCCATTATCGTACCGCCGTCCGCCCCGCCCAGCTTCCCCTGACCCCTCGATTACCGACGCTGACGATTCCATTTTCCTCTCTGACCTTGTACGAACAGGTGAAGCATCTCGTTTACGCCGCAGAGGCGCAATCCGGGACGGGCCATCTGCTTCAACGCACCGCGCACCTCCTAACAACAGTATTTCTCCATTTCCTGGACCACCACAACTTCAGGTTCCCAATGTCCCCCCATCAATGTATCATCCTCCGGAGCCCGCCGCTGTACCTTCGCCCATCTGGGATAACGACCCACGCGAAGCAGATCCTGATGCGTATCTTGAAACATACGGGTATGACGATGACGATGATGCGGGCGGTGAATGGGAGTGGGGACGAAGAGAAGGGGTCGGCAGTGCTGTGCTGATGGAACGAGAGGGCCGTCGCGAGGCTCTTGAGGCCGAAGTACGCCTTGAGGAGGCGGAACAGGCTGCGGGTTCTTACATGCTTTTCTGTGGAGGTGATCTTCCCGATGACAAACACAACGATCACGCACATACCTCCTCCCATCTTGATGCATATCCTCGCCGTCGCGCCACCGCTTTCTGCCCTGTACTTCCGCGTCCTGCTTCCAAGCCTAGACGCACGAATGGCTGTGGCGCACTCGTACATGTCTCTGCTCTTCCGACACGAAGGCATGGGGTCTGGATCGCCAGGGGCGTAGCTGGGGAAGCTGTTGTACCATTGGACTCATCTTATTTCGATTGTAAGGCCGTTGCAAAAATGATGAAGAGTGCATGTGGATGTATACGGGAAGGCGTCGGGTGTCGCGCTTGGTGAGCCATTTCTTTTTGTGCACACTGTTTCTCTCATGTTTCATTTAATTCTTCATTCAATCAATGCGTAATTGTTTCAATGGTTCTCTCGATTTGAATACTCACACACGTCTTCAAATTCATAGCGGCAACACCCTTGGCACAATTTACACACCATGTCAAACAGCAGCCGAAGGTCTCTTTTTGCCTCCTACGTCCTTGGCTCCGTCCGCGCATTCGCATCCCTACAATTCTGGACCTTTCTCTCTGCGTGGACCCTCTGGTCCCGCATACTGGCTTCCCCCTGCGCAACACCCCCGCCTACCTTCCGCTTCTTCTACATCTCCATCATCATCGACGGCTTCGTCGTCCGCATCTTCGTCTCCGTCCACGGCTCGTAACCCGCACTTCGCTATATACACTTTCTTTTCAGGGAACGTGCGATCTTCTCCAGGATTTAGTTTTCCAGCTCCTATACCGGCACCGGCGCCAGTGCCGTCCACTACAGCGGAAAACTATGGTTACAGTTCTAGTGCGAGCTATGGCAATGGAAATAGTCCGGCAGCTGGGAACGGTGGCATATCGAGCAGACGTTCCGATGCTCTTGTCCCTGTGTTCTCGCCAACATCAGGAACTGCACCCTCATCGCGGAGGTGGACATCGTACAATTCATCTTCATCGACTTGGCAGGGACGGTCACTATTACAGGAAGAATGGGGTACATGGGGAGGTACGGGAGCTGCTGTGACTGGTGTCTCTGCACAAGATGGACGAGATGCGGTTCGGGTAGTCGAAGGGACAGGAGGAGGCAATGATAACCCAGACGGCATGGAAGAGAGCGAGGGAGAGATGGGGGAGAAGCCTGGGGAGGGAACATCCGGTGCAGGTGTGGCGGGGATGGTTTGGCCTGACCGGTGATCAGTTAACAATCCCGCCAGGCTATCCGAAGGCCAGTGAATTGCACGGGCACTTCATCTCCTTTGACGCTGGGACGTGTTCATTCCTCGACTCCGTCGTTGGACACATTGTTTGTTTCCGTTCGATTTTTGATGTACCGATTTATTGACACACCTCAGTTCGCTCTTGATTGCGCCTACAGATATCGATGAATTCTGACGACCTACATACCATGCTCTTCACTCATCACTTCCTATACATACATAATTCGATGTTCATCTTATCTTACTCATTTGCATCCCATCACGATCCCATCACGTTTGCGCCATCTATATCTCTATGTTCTTTCTTCCCCGGAATGCATGATTTCATCTCGCCTGTTTCATCTGAATCGAGAACTTGGGTCAATGATTGGGGTTTTTCTATCCATGACAACACTGTGGGCCATGATATCTACATGAATGGCCTAATGTACACCGTAGCCTCGGTGTAGCCAGTTGTGTAACGTCCTGGCAATGCTAATCTCCAGTACACGGAATTCAAGTGTCGGACACTGTCGGACACTGCTTCTCGAAGCACTCCCGTGATTAGTAACTCTGCACCACTTTCCACCGGAACATTGATCTCGGGATCTCTTTGCTTAACGGCGACCATCTGCTGTTGTATCAATACTTACATGCCGCCGCCAGACCGTGAAGCACAGTTCAAACGCATTGCCAGGCTCCGAAAAGCAGAGTTCATCGAAAACAAAAATCTCGTCGAGCATCTAATTGACGATAATAATCGACGATTCGACGAAATCAAAGCCGAGGTCGCTGCACTTCGCGACGATATAAGGCGTGGATCCTCGGGAAATCCTGTGGAACGCGGAGTCGGAGAGGAGAGTCCTGAGTCGTTCGCCGAGCGCTCGGCAGTACACGATCTCGATCATGATACTGAGACTCGCGATGGCAGTGCAGTCGGAGTCCATACTGTGACCAGGTAAGCCTTGCGACATTTCTTAACAGTCATATATGCTTGTCCACGCACCCCAGTAATACTGATCACTCGGTGAATTTAGGGGCAAACACTTGATCTCTGAGCGTAAGACCGGTCCCTCGAAGAGAGCCCGTCTGAATGCCGCAGGCAAGGCTTCAAGGCGATCTTCGACGGAGGGACTCTACCTCGGACCTTCCGATCAGGAGCAGCTCGAGATGAATGCTGCGGCCTATAGTGTAAGCTTGTGCACTTCGGACTTGCTGAATCTCATTGACTTTGTAAATGTGCAGGAGAATATGGGCCATAATTTGCCCCGGCTTGAGCTTTCAAATCGCTCGCCTTTGGGAATCCCGCCATCCAATATTCCCGAAATTGATGCCAAGATCCTCACACAGACTGTTGGCCGCAATTTCATGGCTACAACATATGGCGGCCATCCTGAGGATATGAGGGTGTACATCGAGGACTTAGAGCAGCAAATTCATTCATGGAGGGAATCCTATCTGTACTTGAGCACCATGCATCACCCTCACTTGCCTCACCGGCCTGGTGCGCCAGGCCTCTACATCACTGCTGCCGGTTCCTTCGAAGACCCTAGTGCGTGGACCGGCAGGCATCAATTGAGCGTTTGCTTGCAGCCGGATCGCTGGCTCTACATGGGTCAGTACGAGTTTGTGGAGGCGGCTCCGCTCACTGCAATGGAGTGGAAATGTCAGAGAGACGATGTGAGTGCTTTTTTTTGACTACACTGGTGTGGCATAGTCAAGTTTCTTGCAGGTGCTCGACGCCTGGATCAATCATTTCATCGCCTCGAGGTCAGCTAAAGATGGCTTCGAAGGCTTGCGGGCAAAAGTCTACCTTTCCGATATTATGGATGGGAAGCCGCCTATGGATAAGGTTAAAAGCCTGAAGACTCATATTGACCATACAAAGTTGTCACTGTCAAAGGAGGCACTTCGTGCCTTGCATAATGGATGGGTGGTAAGTCACATATTACCATATCACCTTTGGTTTACCATAGTGATTCATTCATGCCAGACATTGAAGGTTTGGGAGCTGAGGTTTGTGCGTTACGACGAAGACTTTCAGCTTGATATCATCAAGCAGAAGCAGAAGTGATACGTTTACATCAAGCAAGTAGGTATCTGTATTGTTAGTGCTGTGTTGAATTGCATCATGCGAGAAGTGCATTTTTCGCACATTCGTCAATGAGACCGTCTACCTTGAAGAAGAAATGACGATGCCAGACCAATATGAACGAGGCGATGGGATATAGCATGTATTGTGCGCAATGAATCCTGGTAAACCTACACCGATTATTATTCATCCTTGGTTCTTCTCCTCCAAGGCTCCTTCAAGCAATCGAAGCGATAGCCTCTACTTCAACCAAACCGTCCTTCGGAATACGCGCCACCTCGATCGCAGAACGGGCAGGTCTGTGTTCACCGAAGAACTCGCCATATATTTTATTGACGGCAGCAAAATCGTCCATGTTTTTCAAGAAAACCTGCAGGCGGTTTGGCGCCTAACTGAGCATATATTTCAATAGAATCGGAAAGGGGAAATACGCACCGTGGTCTTAACCACCTTGCCAACCTCGCTTCCGCTTGCCTCAATTACGGCCTTCAGGTTCACGAGCGCTTGCTTGGCCTGCTCTTCCACACCACCAGGTACGAACTGGCCAGACTTAGGTTCAAATCCAAGGCAGCCTGAAATAAAGACGAAGGGTGGTGCAATAATCGCTTGGCTGTAAGGTCCGATGGCAGAAGGCGCATCTACACGAAACGCGGTTCACAGACATTCTGGGTACGGAGGTTGGTGCTCACGTTCGGTAGAAACCTTGGTCAGTGAAGAGTGTGTAGTCACAGTAGACATTGCTCGTTTAGTTTTTGGATAAAATCTTTGGTGAACTGAGGGCGCGAAACCGGCGAGACGTCGACTTTGGACACGAGACGATGATAAGATCGATGTGCAAGCAAGCATTATCTACTTACGGCAACAAACTATGAGTTTTGCCACGTTACGTTTCCATTCCTAGAAGTGCTGTTCAGCAGGCTACATTGCCCTCCACTGGTTTCTCGTCTACTCATTCATTGAACGTCAATGTTGTTGGAAGTCACTGTAAGTCAATATTTTGACCACGGTCACAATTGCTGAAAGTGTCGCTTAGCGGAAACAATACAATCGGTCAGACCGTGTCAAGGCGGTTGACTTCCACCCCACAGAGCCTTGGCTACTAGTTGGCCTCTACAACGGCACAGTCAACATCTACAACCATGAGACGGGAGCTCTTGTCAAGACCTTCGAGGTTGCGGAGGTTCCAGTTCGCTGCTGCCGCTTTATCGCGCGCAAGAACTGGTTCGTCGCGGGCTCGGACGATTTCCAGCTACGCGTCTTCAACTATAACACGCATGAAAAGGTCACGGCCTTCGAGGCGCATCCTGATTATATTCGATGCCTTACTGTGCATCCAAGCGCGAGCATTGTGCTGACGGGGAGCGATGATATGACCATAAAGGCTTGGGACTGGGACAAAAGCTGGAAGTGTATCCAGGTGCGTGTTACATTTGTATATGCACACGCCGTGAGGAATTAAACTTCGACGTGATCCAACAGTCATTCGAAGGCCATACGCACTATATCATGAATATCGCCGTTAACCCCAAAGATACGAATACATTTGCCTCTGCATGTCTTGACCGTACAGTCAAGATCTGGTCCCTCGGCTCCTCCGTCCCGAACTTCACGATGGAGGCGCACGACAAGGGCGTCAACTACGTCGAGTTTTACCCCGGCGCAGACAAGCCTTACCTTGTTACGACTGGAGATGACAAAAACAGTCAAGGTTTGGGACTACCTCAGCAAGAGCTGCGTCCAGACCATGGAGAGCCATACCAACAATGTTTCGTTCGCTGTTTTCCATCCGAATCTTCCTATCATTATCAGTGGTAGCGAAGATGGTACCGTGAAAATTTGGAACAGTGGAACGTATCGCTTGGAGAACACACTGAGCTATGGGTTGGAGCGTGCATGGTGTGTTGCTGTGCGCAAAGAATCCAACGAAATCGCTGTCGGCTTTGACGAGGGTTCCGTGGTGATCAAAGTGAGCACGTTTTTACTCGCTTTGCAATGCACGATGGCTGACAATCAATATTTTGAAGTTGGGCCGCGATGAGCCAACATTCTCAATGGATCCGTCGGGAAAGCTCATCTACGTTCGGAATAATGCAGTCCTCTCTGCCAATTTGCAAACCGTCTCCGATGACTCTTTCACAGAAGGCTCTCGCATCCATCTCTCTATCAAAGAGCTTGGTTCGACCGAGATTTTCCCAACATCTCTTACGCACTCTCCCAATGGGCGTTTCGTCACAGTCGTCGGTGATGGCGAGTACATAAACTACACCGCTCTCGCGTGGCGGAACAAATCATTCGGCAATGGCAGCTCGTTTGCTTGGGCGGGCGACTCTAACACGTATGCCGTGTTGGAGGGCAAGTTGAAGGTGCGGGTATACAAAAACTTCAAGGAGCGTGGAGGTGCCGGTATGAAGGGTGCGGGATCCTGGGGTATTGAAAGTTTGCATGGTGGTACGCTCCTGGGCGCTCGTGGACAGGGATTTGTCGTCTTCTGGGATTGGGAGACCGGTGACATCGTTCGGAGAATCGACGTCGAGTCAAAGAACGTATGTACACAATTGGTTTCCATAAAACCGTCCTTAACTGGCGTCATTTGAAGATTTATTGGTCAAGCACGGGAGCGCTTGTTGCCATTACCGCCGAAGAGTCATTTTACATCCTTCGGTTTGACCGGGAAGCCTACAACTCCAAATTGGAGGAAGGCGTCGATCTTGGTGACGAAGGAGTAGAAGAAGCCTTTGAAGTCGTCTCAGAGGTTCCCGAGAAGTGAGCTTTCGTATTTCTCTTCTCACTTGGTACACCGAACTCATTTAATTTTCTCTCAGCGTCAAGACGGCAAAATGGATAGGCGATTGTTTCATCTACACGAACGCTGCAAATCGTTTGAATTACTTCGTGGGCAATGAGTCGTATGCCGTCGCTAACTTCGATCGGTATGTGCGTTCTACTAGTTCACGAACATGGCTCATTATTGGGTTCGAGACCGATGTCCCTCTTGGGCTACATTCCAGCACATAACCGAATCTATGTCGCGGACAAGGACATGAATGTGTACGGTTATGCGTTGTCGCTCAATGTTATTGAGTACCAGACAGCGGTGCTTCAAGGCGATATGGATGCTGCGGCAGAGATTCTGCCCAACGTTCCGAAAGATCAACGGAATAAGATCGCCAGGTTTTTGGAGGGCAGGGGTCCGTGTTTTTTATTCTCAATGTCCACCAATTTTTTTTTAAATAACTTCCCATACAGATTTGAAGGAGCTCGCATTGCAAGTCACGACCGACCCAGATCACAAGTTCGATTTGTCATTGCAGCTCGACGATCTTGATTCGGCACTGGAAATCGTGCGGACGGTTCCTGAGGCGGAGGCGGAGTCTAAGTGGAAAGCGGTCGGCGACCGTGCTCTCGCTGTGTGGCGGTTTGATCTGGCGCGGGAATGTTTCGATAAGGCAGGGGATCTCAACGCATTGATGCTGTTGCTACTATCCATCGGGGATAGAACTGGACTTGAGAAGCTAGCTTCAAAAGCAGGTTCGTGATCCACGTCTGTCATCGTTGGATTGTTTGATCATTGTGGCTGGCGTTTGGCAAATGTTTGTTAGAGGAGAAGGGTCAGAATAATCTGGCGTTTGCGACACTGCTCCAGTTGGGTGACGCGAAGGCGTGCATTGACCTGCTTGTGAAAACACATCGGGCCCCGGAGGCCGCTATCTTCGCACGCACTTACGCTCCAAGGTAGCGCAGTTTCCGCATTCGCGTCATCCTGATTCTTTTTTGATGTCCTTCCCTTCTGACAGCCAAGTACCTCGGGTCGTTGATGCGTGGCATGATGACTTGAAGAGCAAAAATCGTCCGAAGATTGCGGCGGGCATCCCCTCGCCTGCTGACCATCCTGAATTGTTTGAAGAGGGCTGGGACCAAGCCCTGGCGAATGAAAAGAACCTCGCTGACGCACCATCCCCAGCAGTCAATGGTAGCACAGGTATGTTCTGTACACTCAAAGGGTTTCAATGACTTATTAGTCGACCCGCGCAGAAGTAGAGGATTCCCCTGTACTTTTGGACGCGACTGATGAAAATCCCGGAGAGGCGGAGGCATGATGATGGTCACCTTTGACAGGATAGGACTTTTGTTGTTTCATTTGGCACCTGCTGTAGTACGCACGACTCTTCTTTACTACATATTCTTCGAAAAATACATATTTATTGTTGGACTTTTGGACGTATCCGAAGATTTGCAGACATTCCATGATTTGCTAGACCTTTGAGGGGCAGAGCAATGCTCTGTTCATTGGTGACTGCTGTGTTGCATGACATCTGGATGCATACGAAACGTAGGACACTGAAAACCAACTGAAAACCCTAGAAACAGGAGGGGAAGGCATGCCATGCTCGTGCTAGAGGGCTAGCCATTTATCCTTACCGCTGTTTAGCTATTCTTGTACGGAGAGAGAGGCTGTGGAAGTTGCACTGTACTCTAAGTTCTTAGTGTTAGGCTTTAGGCGGCAGGCCTGAAGTTATCGAAGCTTGAAGCATTGATGTTAAGCAAGCGGAAGCACACGTCGTTCTCGGCCAACATTCGCCGTTGCGATGAGTGGGCGTGGGCAGCCATTTATGGACAACCGGACAACGCCGTGAGCGTGGGTGACGTTCTTCAGCGCTCAGCCCTTTCCCCTCCTCACCTCATTCCTCAACACTGTCTTCAAAGTCTTCAAAGGCGACTATTGTTGCCCTCCCTTCTTTCTTTTACGGGCCATGGCCTCATCATCATCATCACCTGCAGTCCATTCAGGAGATCTAACAGACCTTGTCTCTTCCTCTGCGTCCGCTACGGTATATCCTACGGACGACGCTATTCTTGCCGTTCTTCAAGCTCGGTTTCGCTCAGATTTGCCCTACACCGCCATCAATGCCTCTCATCTTGTCGTACTCAACCCTTACAAGGCCTTGGCAAACACCAACAATGCCAGCGCGAAGGAGTATGAGGACAAATGTTACAAGGACACCTCCCTCGTCGTCCCTGCCAACAGTCAAACCCTCCAGCCGCATCTCTACGATCTCGCAGCCAAGGTTTATTTGCTCATGAGACGGAAAGAGCAGTCTCAGGCTGTTATACTTCGGTGAGGCCTCGTGACCTCCGAGGAGTCATGTCATTCCTTGAATACTGAGTACGTGTACGTATAGGGGGATCACAGGCTCAGGCAAGTCCTTCAGCAGAGAACTGCTCGTCAACCAGGTTCTTCGGCTGTCTGCCCACTCAAAGCGCGAGGTGAAGCTCGCAGAACAGATCAAGGCCCTCACGCCCGTCCTAGACTCTTTTGGCAATGCAAAAACTCTGATGAACCCCAATGCCTCTCGGCACGGTCGTTACTTTGAACTCCACTTCAACGAGCGCGGTCGTGTGAGCGGTGCCAAGGTGCTCACGTATGGTCTCGACAAGTCTCGCTTGAATCGGCTAGCGCACGAGGAGCGGACGTACCACATATTCTACCAACTCCTCGCTGGAGCTTCTTCAAGCGAGCGTGACGCGTTGAATCTAGAGGACCCGTCAGACTACGCCCTGTTGGCCTCTTCGGGCTGTTACCGCCTTCCTTCTGGCCCATTCAGCGACGATGCGATCGCGATGGACGACCTACGAGTTGCGATGAGGACACTCGGATTCAAGCCCAAGCACATCTCTTCGATCTTCGGCCTCATCGTCGCCATCCTACTTCTCGGCAACCTTCAATTTGGCGAAGGGGATGCACGGGACGTGTCGGCGTACGTGGCAACGCCCCTGGTGTTGGATCAAATCGCGCGGCTACTGGGGGTCTCATCGGAGGATCTAGGACAGACACTGACGAACAAGACGAGTTACGTGCGGAAGGAACTCTACACAGTGCTGATGGACGCGGAGCAAAGCGCAATCCAGCGGGATCACTTCGTGCGGGATTTGTACGCAATCCTATTTGCGTTCGTCGTGGAGACGGCGAACCATCGAGTGGCGCCTGGCGCTCAGGACGGCGCTCCTCACTCGCAAATTGTACTGTTGGACCAGCCCGGATTCCAGTCTCGTGGGCCATCGTCGACGGGATCGATGATGTTCGCGGGCAACACGCCGTTGGTGCAAGCGTACGGTCAGAACGGGTTCGACGAGTTTTGTATTCACTTTGCGGACGAGGTGATGCACTCATACGTGTTGCGCAACGTGTTCGAAGACGCGGTGGGCTTCAATGGGCAGCTGACGGGCGATGGAGTGGCGCTGCCAGCGGTTACGGTGATGGACAACTCGGCTTGCGTGGAGCTGTTGCGAGGGGCTCAGCTGAGCGAGAGGGCTCACAAGAAGCCGGGCGGGATGCTAGGGGCGATGAACAAAGCATGCTCGTCTTACAAGTCGGGGAAGAGTGGCGACAAAATGGACGACGATCTTGTACAGGACCTGGTGACGAAATTCGGGGTGCACGCGTCATTCGTGGTGAGCCCGAGCGTGGCGGAATCGTCGGAGCGGAATCTTTTCGGGATCAATCACTATGCGGGGAGCTGCACGTATGATGCGACTGGGTTCGTTCAGAAGGATACGGACATCTTAGATTCTGCCTTCGTGACGCTGCTCCGCAACTCAACCGACGGTTTCGTTTCCAAATTGTTTTCGGGGCCTAGTCTGGCGGCAGAGAAGCACTCGAAGGATGAGAATATCATTGTCCAGGCTCAAGTTTCATCAAGACCTTTGCGCACCCTGACGCCAGTGCTTCCTCAAACAGGTGATGAGCACCCACGCTTGGATCCATCAAAGGTCTATCCTGTGACTACCCAACTCAACTTCACCCTGTCGGAAATCATCGCCAGCCTCGACCGCATTCGTCTGTGGACTGTCTCGTGCATTCGTCCCAACGATTCTGGCTCGCCCAACTCGTTCGACAAGCGCCGTGTGAAAGCTCAGATTCGGTCGCTTCTACTGCCGGATATTGTCGCGCGTCGTAAGACGGACTTTGTGGTTGATTTCGAGCAGTTGGCGTTCTGTGATCGCTACGTACCAACGATGCAGGGCACTGAGGACGATCGGATACGGCAATGTGCTCAGGCGAACGGGTGGAAGGAAGGTTTGGATTACGTTGTTGGACATCGGATGATTTGGATTTCCTACAATGCATGGAAATCGGTCGAAGATGGTCTTCGGGCAATCGAGAAGGAGCAGCGGAAGGCGTCCCAAGAAGGCGCTGATGATGGCGAGAGTGCGTTTGCAGATGACAATACTGAGTATACCCACCAGGACACCCGGTTCAATCAGGGCGGTGACTACGCAGAGAGCGCAGATAATCTGTTGTTGGCCCGCACCGGAACTCACGGCACACAGTATCGGGATCCCAACGGAGGTAGTGGGTACGGGCAGGGTGGCCTTATGACACCAAACGCGGACCAGATGCCTCCTTACAGCGAGGGTGATAGCGCATGGGCATCAGACTACGACAAGAAGGAGTATCCTGGTGGTGACAGCCCCCCTAGCGAGCCATCCAAGGAAGGTGATCTCATTGTCAAGGAAGCGCCAAATACTGTGGAAGAGGTTCCTACTAGTGGATCACGACGCGCCTGGTTGTACGTCGTTTGGGGCCTTACGTGGTGGATCCCATCCTTCTTACTTAGCTCTCTAGGTCGTATGAAACGACCAGACATTCGGTTAGCCTGGCGAGAAAAGGTTGCTATTTTTGCGCTCATTGTCCTCCTTAACGCCATCGTCGTCTTCTACATCGTCGAATTTGGTCGCCTCCTCTGCCCAAATTTTGACAAAGCCTGGTCAATCAACGAAGTCGGTGAACACACTGGCTCTAATGACTACTGGGTAGCAGTTCAGGGGCAAGTCTACGATTTGACGAACTTCATTCAGCGGCAGCATAGCGATATCTCTGGCGAGAATAGCAACGATCAAGATACGCTGGATACACTAGCCGGATCGGACCTCACAGGCTATTTTCCTCCTCCGCTAACTTTGGCATGCCCTGTCCTCGTTTCCGATCCGAACATTGCCCTAAGCCCTGCGAATTTCACTCAAGAAGTCCCTACAGCCATGCATATTTCGGGCTCTCTGCAGTCGGACACACAATCGAAACTTCACGATGACAATTGGTACACCGCAACGTTCCTTGCTACCCTGAAGCAATACCGCCAGGGACCCCTGGTTTACGATAAGAACACCATCACAGCGCAAGCTCAGGATCAAACTACCCCGAAGTCAGTCGTTTTTTTTTTTCATTCCTGGTGATAATTATGTACTGAGGATGCGTTCACAGAACTTGGGCAATTTATGAAGACAATCTCTACGATCTGTCGGACTACTTCTATACCATCGACCAAAATACAGGCAATACCGGCTCGTATACCTTCCTTAACAGCGACATCACAGACGTGTTCCAGCAGCAATCCGGTCAGGATATCACGAAACCCCTGAGCAAAGTGCTCGCCGCATTAGACGATACCACCCGCCAACAGAATCTTTACTGTCTTAACAACCGATTCTACGTGGGTAAGCCCGATTTCCGGAAAACTGCTAGGTGTCAAGTGCAGAATTACCTGCTGCTTGTGGCCTCGAGTATCCTCGTCGCATCAATGGTGGTCAAATGTGCGTTTCATATACTAGTTGTCCGGTCTGCCTCTAACTTAGCTATTTGCGCCTTAGTCTTGGCTGCCTTGCAGCTCGGCGGTAAACGTAACCCTGAGATGTTGGATAAGTTTGTTATCTGCCAGGTCCCTTGTTACACGGAAGGAGAAGATTCGTTACGCAGAACGATCGACTCGCTCGCAGCCCTCAATTACGATGACAAACGCAAGTTGATTTTCATAATCTGCGACGGTAACATCATCGGTAGCGGTAACGATCGTACCACGCCGCGTATCGTGTTGGATATCCTCGGTGTCGATCCCAAGCTTGACCCAGAGCCTCTGCTGTTCAAGTCGATCGGTGAGGGTTCCAAACAGCTGAATTATGGCAAAGTGTATTCCGGTTTGTACGAGTTCGAGGGCCACGTCGTTCCGTTAGTACCTATTCTCCAGGAGGTTGATATGATCGTTTTGCTGATGTCTTCACATTCTTCTTCAGATACATGGTCGTCGTGAAAGTCGGAAAGCCCACGGAGCGGTCGAAGCCTGGAAATCGTGGAAAGCGTGACAGTCAGATTTTGTTGATGCATTACCTCAACAAGGTCCACTTCGACAGTCCTATGGCGCCGCTGGAATTGGAGATCTATCACCAGATGCGCAATGTCATTGGGATCGACCCTGCGTTCTACGAGTACCTTTTCACTGTTGATGCCGATACGGTAGGCTTTTTCTGTTCTGTTCTGTACGATTTGTTGATCTCATCTTACAGACTGTTACCCCTGAGTCACTGAACCGTTTGGTGGCTTCTGCCGCCGACGATTCGAGTATTATTGGTATCTGTGGTGAGACCCGGCTTGAGAACGAGGAAGGCTCTTGGTGGACGATGATTCAGGTAAGAAATAAGTATCTTTCTAGCATTTCGTTGTTCAACATTGTATTTGGATAGGTCTACGAGTACTACATCTCGCACCATTTGTCAAAGGCCTTCGAAAGTCTCTTCGGTTCCGTGACTTGTTTGCCCGGTTGTTTCTCCCTGTACCGCATCCGTACTGCTGACAAGGGCCGACCCATCATCATCTCCAACCGCATCATTGACGAGTATTCAGAGCCCAATGTCGACACGCTCCACAAGAAGAACCTGTTCTCGCTCGGTGAAGATCGTTTCCTGACGACTTTGCTCATGAAACACTTCCCAACGTTCAAGACTAAGTTCACTCCGGACGCACTCGCGCGCACTATGGCTCCTGAATCTTGGCGGGTCTTGCTATCTCAGCGTCGTCGCTGGATTAACTCAACGGTTCACAATCTTTGCGAGTTGGTCCTTTTGCCCGAACTATTTGGGTTCTGCTGTTTCTCGATGCGATTCTTCGTGTTCATTGATCTATTGGGTACTTTGGTGCGTTCATCCGTTCATTATCGATCAAATCTGTCCTAGACCGTCTTCATTCATATTCATCTGTGCTCCATAGATCCTCCCTGCGACTGTCGTTTATGTGAGTTCATGATGTTTGTCTTTCACATAGTGTGACGGTTGAACGCGGTCTGCAGTTGTTCTATCTCATCGTCACTGTTGCCAGTGGCAAGGCTGCACTCCCTTTGATTTCTATCATTATGATTGCTGCCACGTACGGCTTGCAGGTATGTATTGCTTGCAATCGATAATTATTGGCAGCCTGACAGGGTGTTCCAGGCGCTTATTTTCATAGTCAAGCGTGAATTCATGTTGGTTGGTTGGATGGTTGTTTACCTTATTTCGTAAGTGCATACATTATCAGACCAATTGTTGTACTCACTTTTCTTCCAGATACCCGGTCTACAGTTTCTTGCTCCCAGTCTATTCCTTCTGGTGCATGGACGAGTTCGGATGGGGTAATACCCGTTTGGTGATCGGTGAAGGCAATAGCAAGAAGATAATCATGAACGAGGACGAGAAATTCGATGATTCTATGATCCCGCTCAAGAAATTCAGTGGTAGGTTCTTTGTTCACGTATCAGAAAGATGCCTCTGACAGCGCCACAGAGTACGAAGCTGAGGCTTGGGAGACGGGTTCTCATCGCTCAGGGGAAACTGGATATACCAAGTCTAAATCGCGCGCACCGCCATCGCGGGCTGACTCTCCTCGAAGTTACGTGCACGCATCCCAGTCGGGCGATTACTACCGGGATACAAATGTGATGAAATCTCAGTCCAATCGGGATCTCCGCAGCCAGGCCTCTCACAGCAATCTCTCACATGGGGGGCAGCAGTATCAACAATACGGCGGTGGCATGCCTCAATTACCGGTGATACCGTTTGGCACAGGGTACGCAGGGTCGGTAACAGGCTCTGAATACGGCAGCCAGATGCAGATGGCACCCATGCCCTACCAGCAATCGGGAAGCATGTATGGAATGATGCCGTCTGGTCCTCGAAACACCATGATGTCGAACCTCAACATGTTTGGTGGTGGCGGTGTGGGCGCAGGAGGCATGTCACCTGCGCAATCGGTCTCGGGAGCGGCACCACCCTCCGCACCGGCTATGAGCATGCGGCAGCGGCCGATGTCCACGTTTTCGTTGGCGACATCAGTCAATCCATTTGCGGGGCCAAGCATGAGCACAGATCCTACTGACGAGGAGCTGATCCAGGCGCTGCGAAATTACTTGAGTACACAAGACTTGATGACCGTTACGAAGAAGTGAGCGCTTCAGACTGGCATTTTTGTGACACAGTATTAATGAGGGCGTTTCGCTGCATAGAACCGCGCGCGAGGCCATCATGGCTCGCTTCCCGAAAGCGGACCTGACGTCCCGCAAAACATTCTTGAACCAGTCGATCGACAAGATCCTGTCTGAATCCTAGACTTTCTCGTCTTTGTTTCCCTCTGGATATCTCTCATCTCACGCATTGTTACCGCACTTTCATGCCTCTCTTCACATCGCACACCATCCTACCCTTACTTTACCACAGTCATGGATTGTGTCGTCGATTCGTTCCGAACACTGTCCTATTCCCGTAGTAATCAATTTCCACACCCACAGATCCCTCGTGTCGCTCTTTCCCCTCGCTGGCAAACTCTTGGACCTTGACGTTTCTTCATTGTCGGTTACATTTCATGATCGGTCGCTGACAGTTGTAGTACTCTTTGCTCGCGGACAATGGATAATACGTATGTCGATGAATATATATTCGCTTTGAATTCCAGTGGATGCCACTATAGCCGGCGAGATGCTGAGTCGCCGGACGGTCCGCATTAAGTATGCCATCGGCCGCTTTGCTCCGGCACATTTCCTTTGCTCCTCCTGAATTCGCAGAGGCATTAAGAAGGGAGAACTTTCGTTTCCTTTCTTCGATATTCCCTTACCCATTGCTCACAGCAATGCCAGCGCCAGCTGTCTATGTCGTCGTTGTCTTGAGCACAACGGTCGCGGCAGTCGCATTCAAGCAGGTACGCACTAAAACAGACTAGAATATCAGTATCTGACACTGATTTTTCTCAAACCTGCAACAAACCATATCAGTTTGTCTTCGACCCTCACCTTCGACCGATAATATCAGCGTGGTGGGAAAGCAGAAGACGTAGAAGAGCCCCCATCTTGATCTCAGTGCATCCCAGATCGGATTCTTCAGACGACGACGAACCCCATGCGCATGGAGACAGCAGACCGTTCGTGCGCAGGACTTCGCTCAGCTCTGACCATTCCAACTCTCCGATTGAGCTCGAAGAGCTAGTTGCCAGAGAAGTCGACGAGTGGAGGAGCGGAGTCGACGTTAATAGAGACGAGTCTGGACTCAGACTTAGGCATACAAGAGGTCCCAGTTCAAGCCAGACACTGAGTACACCAAACTATATGGACGAAGTGAGCCTAATCTCGTATCAGAGTGGATAGTCGAATGTTTGCTAATTGCCTCATCTGACTTTCCCCCATTCCCTCCTTCGCAGCACGAACACGAATCTGTATCCATTCCCCCTATGCAGCCGACCCGTTCACAAGGATCGCGAGAGGTTCTATTTGAATATCCCCAGTCCCCAATACTTCATCCGCAGTCATCATCGATAATTTCGCAATCTGGCACATTGCACAGCATCGAGGCGCTTACCATCCCACATGAGCAGCACACGCCGTTGAATCCTTTTGACCTGGAATCCGCACCGGGGAGTTCGCCATCATCTACGCTATGGCAGAGTGCCGATTCTGTGGCGACATTGTCTGTTCGCGTCCCCAGTCCGTCTGGATCGCAGCGCACTTTATATCCGCCTCTGCCAGCTTCTCCAGATGCTGCACCTTTGAGCAATACACGTGCCTCCACGCCGGATAGTGACCTACTGGCGTCTTCGATGCTCACATCGACGACAGCCTACCTCACGCCCCACAGAGTGCCTTCACCTCCCCCCCTTGCCTGTCACTCCGTCACCCCCCTCGCCTGCTAGCCCCATCATCCCCCGCGCTCTCGCCTGCGTTCTTCCCGCGCATCAGCGTCGATGTCCTCTCTGCCCCTTCTTCTCGCTCCGATTCCCCTTTCTCCGATTCTCCTTTCTCCGATGTATCAAACCGCGCGCTGAGCCCGGGTGTGCTTCTCTCGCCCCCTTCCGTGCATTCAGACTTCGCGATGCCGAGCGATGATGATGACATGTTCTCCCTTCCGTCGAATGTGTCAAGTGCGGCGGTCACGGACGAGGAAGATGCCTTTGATATGGCTTCTGTACAGGGAAGTGAGACGTCTAGTTGGGCGGGTGTCGACGCGCACGATGCGTCCGGGCCTTCGCATCGCTGATGTTCAAGCGCTCATCTGCCAAGCCATATCCCACCGCATCCGAGCACACTTGGGCAATCGTTTTCACGACCGGTTTGCTCCATTTAAGGTTTAATTGAGTATGCTTTTCCCCCTGTGCTGTAATCTCGTTTGTACTCTCACTTCCACTGTTTTCAACATTGCTTGTCACAGGACATCTGTCTGATCATGTTTTAACACATGCTATTGCTAGTATTTTCTTATTCTTTGAGGCCGTTGTAGTAGATAAACATTAACGTTGTATAAATGTGTCAGATCGTCGACGCCAGTTTGCCAAAGAAAGAAATATTGTTTCCTAGTTGACTGCGAGTATGCAGCTTACTGACAAGACCTTGCGCGCGCCTCCTTGGAGTCTCCTTGGTCGCGCTGGCCTCGAGAGGCTTCAAGTCACCACACAGAACGACTGTAGAAGCTGAGGTCGCGTCGGAGATTCCCGACTAATCTCTACAATACTCAGATACTATTGAAGAATTCCTTGATCCTCCAAATCCCAAGCGCCAACAAGACGATCATGCTGGCATAGGCTCGCAGTTCATCTCTCATCGCTAAACTCTGCGTTTCAATTGACGTCAGCCAAGTCATGGTTTCCAGACGATATCTGCAAGTCCTCGTCGCATGCTGCAAGTCGGCCGAACTGCTGATATGAATCTAAGTATATATGCTGTGCATGCATACAAAGGTGTCGGCAGCGATAGTTTTATAATTTTGGGTGAGGTTGAAACGAGACATCTTCGGTTTGCGCTATGAGTTGTCGAGCACACTGCATGGGGTGCGGGACGTTTGGGGCGTTCATCTGCTGGGAGCCACGTTCGGACCACACTGCACAGAGTCACGCCGGATCCACAACAAATTTGATTCTGGGTTGATCCTCGCACCACGTGTGAGCCGAACGCACATATAGCTAATCTTCAGGACATGACCGATTGCTCATGGCGTTCTCTCGTTTCAGCACAACTTCACGGCTGGAGCACACGGATGCTCGCCGTTTGCCTCGACGAAACCTGCAGGCAACCCTTCTGATAATGGAGCCCTTCACGTTGGTCTTCTTCGCAGGCCCTCCTCACACCTTCATCCGCCTCTCAGCATCTCAGTGTCTACTCTCAGAGTTTGACGTCTCAATCTTGTCGTTCTTTATCACTCTTTCGCTGGATTCATCGCACCGACGATGTCGACGACGGGCCCCAAGTCTCTCCGGTCGCGCATGGGCACGATGATGCGCAGAACTTCCTCAGGTTTCAGCTTCAACAGACCTCCTACACCTGGTTCGCGCGCATCTTCTGAATCTCTCAGGCTCGATGCGAGCTCGCTTGCTCCTCCATCCGTCGCCGATGCCCATAAGCTGCCCAGCCCCGTTCCCGAGTCTCCTGCCCGCGAAGGTGCAGCTGAAGCAGCGGAGGCCGCAGAGCAGAATACAACCGGCCCCTCT
This sequence comes from Bondarzewia mesenterica, assembly GCA_004802705.1. Lineage (NCBI taxonomy): Eukaryota > Fungi > Basidiomycota > Agaricomycetes > Russulales > Bondarzewiaceae > Bondarzewia > Bondarzewia mesenterica. The sequence goes on from SGPL01000071.1 coordinate 72,484, forward strand.
CCTCTTGCTGCTGCTCCACTCACTGCACCATCAGAGCCTATCGACATCTCCGCCCCAAAGCCTGTGGAACCTGGCCCAGCAACGTGGGGCTCCGGCAACGTGGTGTCGACGCCAGAGCAGATGAGCGCAGTGGGCTCGGTCAGAGCAACCCATTCCAACGAGGATGCAGGTGTGCGTGATTCATCACGAGCCACCTCGTCGCTGGGTGCAGAGGAGTCAGTGCTGAGCTCGGACTCTCATTCCCACAACAAGCCTCATGAATCCGATGCGCCTCACCGTACGGAGATGATTGCGGCGCCATGGGGCCGGTCGATGGAGAGTTTAGGTCACGCTTCAGACGCCCAGCACAATGCAGCTCCAGAGCCACAGCGGGAAATGTCTGTCACTAGGAGCCCTTGGACGTATCCAGAATCCACGACTTCGACCGATGAAGCTTCGCAGAAGCATTCGAAAGCGGCCTCTCAGGTTGACCTCATACCTACAGCAAACGCCGTCAAGCTAGATGCGCTGGTTCATCCTGCTGTTAATACGGATGACAATTCGAGTACGGTAACGACGCCCCGACCTATCGAGAACCCCGCTTTCGAGCAGACTTTAGCTAAGAAGAAGTCAGCAGCTAGCATCGGAACGAAGTCGAGGACTCGAGCATCTACTGTTTCGTCTCAAGCACGTCCCGTCACGCCAGCTCCCGCCAATGGCACAATCTCCGCGAAACCCAGTAAATCTTCGTTGGCGCCATCCGTCGCTCATAAGGCAGAGGACGTAAAGCACGTTTTAATCATTGAGCCAGTTTCAGGTGATGGCCAGTCCTCTCAAGATGTGGAGTAAGTTTGGTCCAAGGTTCTGAGCTATCGTTAGCAAGACTTACCGTCTTCCTCCTGCAGAGTCGTTGCGGGAAACCCTTTCGCAGATCCGGAACAAACAAGCCCATCGTTCATAGAGGTTCATTCTCCCGCACATGACAGGTATGGCACGCCAAAATACCTGTCTCATTTATCATTTATGACAGTGTAATCATTGGACAGGTTGGCTGCTACGGGAACTCGCCAGGAACCTCCTAAGGAGGCCATGCCAGAATCGATCGTTATGCCTTTACCTGCTGCACAAGACGTAAACTATTCAAGGTATGTCTTAATGCCCAACGTCACTTATTCAGAGTCGAGCCTGTTTCCACTTCAACAGACCCGTCCGCAACGTTCCGTCCAATTACAGTCTTGCTGGTCGCAGCAGTATCAACTCCCCGATGGATCACCTTGAATTCGAGACAGAGTGAGACTATCTTTTCATGAATGAACCAGCACTCACTTTCATATTCTAGCGAGACTCGTCCTCTTCTGCGTCGCCCCTCAACACCATCACTACCCGCACTTGTGAAAGAGCGTCAATTTGCTTCTCAGCCAGTTGCAGTGTACTTCCGTCCGAGTGACAGCTCCATCTGGCCGATGCCCTCCCACAACTTTGAATCGACCGGTTGGAGAGAGCACATCCTCCCCGATAGCTCCGTCTACTTCTCTCATGCTTCCCTTTCTGTCACGGCCGACGTCGATTTGCGCAATCCTGGAAAACTCGAGGCTGTCTCTGCTTACCTTGGCGGTGGCGGCGTGGGTAGTGACATGGTGCTACCCCCAGAGGGATGGGAGTTATGGTTGAGGGATGCAGGCATGACTAAAAATGACTTTGTTCCGGCTAGAGCCTGGGTGCATCATGCCATGCGAGCAGTTTCGCTTGAGCAACCACCGATGAGGTCTGATGAGATCCATATTCCTGAGGAAGACAGTGAGTTTGAGTGGGTATCATCTATAATCCATTACTCACGGCTCTAAAATCGCAGGACTCGGCATGGAACATCGTTATTGGTCGTTTATCGAATCTCATCCTGCTCATGCGCCTTTGCCTCCCAGCTCCCTTTCAGAGGCGATGGATATCCTGACATGGTCATACACTGGTAGATAATTGCGCCCATATCAAGCACTTCGATGCAATGCTCACAGGATTTCTTCAGATCGCCTTCTCCCATCTTCGCACCCGTTACCGCCGCCATTCACCCAAGACGAGTGTCAAGAACTCATGGGCTTGCTCCGTTCACTTGACAGTTAGTATTCGTGATATTTTTCAAGAACATGGCATCAACTGATTGTTTATACAGGCTCGATCAACTCTCCTACACAATCTATGGTTCGCACCCGCATCATCGCGAAGATCCTTTTGCGCATCAGTAAGACGCATCCCATCTCGTATTGTATTGTGCTGAGTTTTCCTTCAGCTGCATGGCGTCAAGGACATCCGCCGCCCGCCCGCGCTAAAGATGGCAGCAAAGGCAGTGGGTCAGCAGAGCGTCATGTCCCATTCCGCCGCACTTTGTTCGACTTCCTCATTTCTATTCTATGCTTGGGCCTTCCTTACCTCTTTTTGGACCGTTCTCACCATCAAAGGATGGATACCGAGAGCGGAATGCACGATTCTGCTGGCCCTATGCTCATCATCGGTGCCTGTGCCTGTCTCATTGTGAGTACACGAACTTTAGCGTATACTGTTCTAGTCTCATATAGCTTTCCAGGCCGCTGTAATCCTAAGCGCATCTGTAACGTTTATCTCACTACCCGGATTGGATGATGTCGCTCGAGTTGCTGGCTTCATTGCCATCATTCTCTCTGCATCCAGCATGATCTCTGCAGTAATAGCTCTATTTCGCTTCAAATCCGATATAGAGCGATCTTCAGCATATTATTCCCATGAAGGCGTTGTCATGCTTTCGGTGAGCTTTTAACTATATCTAATGGTGGCCGTACATGTTCATTGGATATCGACTGGGATACAGCGACGAAGTGTCTTACTTTCTCTTCCGCTTGTCTTCCTCATTTGGTCCATCACTGCTTTTATCACGGGCGTCGCACTTTACGCCTTTCGTGGAACGTCTATTGGCAATGTGGGTCAGGTTATCCGCCATTTTGAGGAGTATACGCGATGGGCTGTGGTTGGCACGATCGGAGGGTTGGCTGGCATGCTGATCATGTCTGCTCTGCTTGTTCGTTGATCTTGTGTCGTAGGATTTATGTAATGGGCATCGTCTGTATCTATTCTCAGAAGTTTGTATTCACGTTTGTTTCTCAAATGAGAGTTTGGCTACGTTGAGAGAATAATGGAACCTTGATAAGTGCGAGATGTCAGCCTATCAACCCTAACCTCACAATAGGTTTAGGGTATTGGGCACATCACGCCGCGACTCGGACGTAAATTGTACACCCGGTGTGCATCTACTAGTACGAGCTAGTACGTCGTCTGTGGACTGACCGTCGCGACTGAGACAAAGCGCTCATTGAGTGCCGAGCCACCACGCTTATTACTACAAGCTATAAAGCTTTTGGTCACCCAGATCTGTTCATCCATCTTTCCCGGCCCTTCTCCCCACCTCTCCAAGACTTCACCGGTACTAACCCACATATGCCCTACAGTTTTAATTCGCATCCTCTGTCCCTCTCTGATGCGCATTTGTGGAATGTGGCCTTCACTTTAGGCTACGTCGTTCCTTTATATCTCACACGACATACTCGACTGTCTTTTTCGACCTCTGCGAGTGCTGGCACTGGTAGAGATCGCGTCAAACAACCCGATGAGCGCTGGCGAGATGACCCCGCTGTGATCAGGGCCAGGCTGCTCTCTGCATCCATCAGTACTATCGTGGCATGTTATTGCTTTTACCTGATTATTGTGTCTACTTGGGGTGACCCTCACGTTGTACGTCTCTTGTATCTCCTCGTCTTATATAAGTCCTGAATGCATGTCTCACTGCTTGCAGGATAGGGAAACTTTGTGGGATTTAATTTCCCATCGTCTGGGTTTCATATTCTGGGAGGAAGACTATCTTGCTTATTTAGTGACCCCTGCATTGTATCTTGGGCCGCTCTATGTGCGTTATCTCGGGAAGGAACTTCCGTTCATGAAGCGCTGGACTTTCAAGGAACACATCCTTGACACGTTCTTTACATGGAAAGGCTTCAGAAACTTTATCGTCGTAAGTTCCAACGTCTCCAAAGTCCGTATACACGTCACCAACATCGTTTCTGATCACAGGGTCCGATTACTGAGGAGTTGGTGTGGCGGTCATGCATCATTGCTGTTTATAATTTGGCTGGCGTGTCAACAAATTTCCTAGTCTTTTTCACTCCCATTTCGTTTGGTGCTGGTTTGTAGTCCATGATTCGTTTACCGACTTGTCTTTCTTGCTCACTTCTTCACTTCTTCAAAAGCTCATCTCCACCATTCATGGGAGGTATTCAACCGCTATGGACGAACGTTTCAGGCGTTCAAGCGTGCCTTCATTACGACTAGTACGTTATCTCTTCTTTTTCTCCTTGATACCTTTATCTGCTCACTGCTACGTCAGTCTTTCAATTCACCTATACCACCTTGTTCGGGTTCCACTGTGCATTTTTGTTCCTCCGCACGAATTCCGTTCTCCATCCCTTGTCCGCGCATATCTTTTGCAACCTCATGGGCGTGCCCCAGTATAGCGCAGAAGTCCGTTTCTATCATGGGCATAAAAAGCGTGAGTGTCTGTTTTCCATCCTCGTCTTTCGCATCAAATCGACCAACCACCCTCATTCTTAACAGAGATAAGGATCATGTACGTGGCAGGAATCGTCGCCTACATCTATACCATGCGCTATTGGACGCTATCGGAAAGTACCATGTACTGGTCACCGTGGGTGAGCCATCTGTGGTAATCTTGGGTATGCTATAGCATGGCAAGCGTCCGTGGCTGTCTCACTACGTTCCGAAACCTAGCAGAAGCAATATAATCCTCTAGTTATTTACTTCAAATCAATACCTCTTTGAGTCATTATGCTGAAGACGCAATTTAGGTCTTTGAATATAGATACTGATGACAGATTCTCCGGGACGTGAAGAACAAAAACAGCAGCTGATCCTGATTTTTTTCTCTAGCAGGTTATCCAAATTTCTAGTCATGCGAAGCCGCAAGTCAAGCTAATGTCGGTCACTTGACATGTTTGTCTGGCGTTGCTCTCACTTTGTGTGGCGCCCTTCATCTTTCCTGTAAATCTTTTCCTTGACCGTCACGACGCCGTCGGCAGAGCGAACTCAGCCTGCGGAATTCTAAGGACACATGTTTACTACTTTTGAATCGCTTTACGAATTCGATGGTCCTCGCTATTAAATTTCACAAGAGATATCTCTCAATCTATGCTAATGTTGTATGGACTCAAGGAAGGATTTCAGGCTTGAAAATCGCTGGGAAAGCAACCTTTAGATCGCCCTGGGGCACCCAGGACGGGAGATCCCGAGATGATTAGGTAAGCCGACCCCGGCCATCGCGCGAGCCGCCCTCCGCGCGTTCAGCGGACAGCGAGGGGAGCCCACGGTTTCTCGGCCGTTTTTCGCAATTTTTTCAGCGAGATATATTTTGTCTGTGCCGTACCTACCCCTGGGAGATTTTTGAGATTTTTTGAACTGCGAGAGCTCGAGAAAAGGGTCGGAAACCGTTGGAACAAGCTCATTACATACGAGAACGGCGCCCCTGATGGCCTTAGAGCGCTGCCCGAGATCAAGAGAGATTAGAAAGATTATCTAGCGTGCCCCATGAAAAAAATCGCAACTTAGCACTTCATGGGGCACCCAGATTTTAGCTGGCACACCCCGCTGTTGGGTGCCCCATGAAGAAATAAGCTNGAGGGCTTCATGAGGCACCCAAACCCCGTGACCGGCGAACTTCCTTCGCCCGTCAGCTCGTTCGCGTGTTTCTCTCGGGTTTCCCACTCGGATATCCCCCAGGATCGCGTGCAATAATCGCCAGCGGCGCTGTCCACGCCTACGCGACATTTTTGGGGCCTCATCACCTCCCATCCTGTTCACCGACACATTCTCCCATCACGCCCTCCATTCCCCGAGCGCTCCCAGGAGTCCCTGCTGACACAGCGTGCCCCAGGAGTTGCTGGGGCACCATGACTAAGCCGCCCCCCGCTAGTGCCCGATGCCCCATGACAACAAAGCAAACATTTTGCACCTCTTTCATGATGACTCAGTCGTTGCGCTCAATCCTTTTATTAGCCCTACTGATAAGAGCAAATCTGTGCGCGGGTTCAACCATATGGAGATTGGACGAGTGTTATATCCCTATGAGTTCGATTGGGATAACGAGGAGTGAGTTCATTTTTTATTATGAATTATTGTCAAAGCGTGATCATGGTCTTCAGAGTGCGCGAAAATATCAAAGGAGGGACCAATCCCAATTATATCATCATGGAGGCCTTATGGCCCCGCTTCATGTATGCCAGCAGTGAATACAATCCCGAAGATGTGCAACAAGGACTGCTGCGCAATAGTTTTCTTGTTCGAGTACAGTTTTTTCCATTTGTATTTTGCATTTGCTTTGTTTATTCTATATGATGGCAGGTTATGAAGCATATCATCACATCCCCTGGCTCAGCATACAGGTTCAATAGCGGCGCTGCTGAGTATAACTGTACTCATTCTAGCAACGCTGAGATACACGGCATCAAAAAAATGATGCCCCGTTTGATTGCATACACAGTTGTTCTGGTAAGCAATACTGTTTGTGAAGTTGTCTCAAATGTGACAGATGATTATTCATTGATTTAGATTCAGTTCTTGCTTTCAACGTCAGAAACTTGGTCCCAGTTTGATAGAGATTTTGATATGATGGCCTTCTACTAGAGCATTGTTGAGCTGTTCGAAGACGCTGGAGAATGGGGCAAAGACACGCTTGCATGGTGGGATATGTATGCAACAATTTCTTTGATTTTTTGTAGAGGGTGGTAGAAATACGTTCGTGCTGACTAACCTATTTGCAGGATGGTATTTGGAAAGATTGCACTGAACAGGGGGTCCACACCGAAGTGACCATCTACATTGGATCGCATTAAACAGCAGAGAGTGATGAACTTGATCATGGGTACTTCAGGCGCGAGTACTTCGGGCGCAGGTCCTTCAGGCGTAAATCCTTCGGGCGCAAGTCCTTTTAGTGCAGATCCTTTGGGTGCAGGTCCTCTGGGCGCGGTGCGGGCATAGTGAATGAAGATGGCAACTCTTTGTAAGATTACTATGCATTTCTGTTGTGATGTATCTCCGCTTTATCCTATTGTTTTCTGCATATTGCATATCAGCGGCTGACAAAGTGAATATATATTTCCGTGTATGAAAATGTGCCTGTATGGAAGTTTTCCATGAACTGTAATAGCAGTACAAATACTTATTGAGGTTATATGGGCTATATGAAAGCATGCCCATTATATAGTACTACCGAATTGATGCCGGACTGCTATACATTATAATTAAAAATGCAGCGACAGACATTATTAGTACTCACCAAAACTGAGTAACATTATAATCTGTGGCATATTAATAGATGTTACTATGATCCACCAGACTGGGATACTTTGTGATCTATGGCATAGTGATGGATATGATATCTTCATGTAGTTGTGTTTAAATTTTTTAACTTGTTAGGAGAGGGCCGCTGCGTTGCACGGCATGAATAATTCTCACCTCTCTTCAACTTTATTCTACAAATATCAAGTAATTATTATAATTTCTTAAAGTTGAAGTTGAAGAAGTTGGCAAAGCAAAGTGATAGACAACACACTACTTATTTGTCACTTTGCCTGCTAATTAGAGACTTGCATCTAGCTTAAATAATAGCTTGAGCTAATTAAAGTATTGGCAATACAACTCAACCATGTTAAAATTGCTAATAGTCATCAGATCAGCTTCATACATGCCAGCAGTTTGATGTCGATCTCATCGGTGAAGACAGTACCACCACTGAGGATAGCCAATTCACCCAAGATATTCTTTCAGTTATGTCCAAAGCCAGGGGCTTTTACAGTGGCAACCTGAAGCTAACCACGAAGTTTGTTGAGAATGCAAGCAGCAAGGGCTTTCCCATCAACATCCTCCACAATGATCAACAGTGGTTGGCGGGCATGAGCAGCAGTGTCGAGAAAAGGGAGGATATCCTGAAGTAAGAAAAATTTCTTCTCTGAGAGCAAAAACAACGACTTCACGAACTCAACCTTCTGCACCTTGACGTCCATGATGAAGTAAGGTGAGATGAAACCTCTGTCAAAGCACATGCCCTCAGTGGTCTCAATATCGTTCTCAACCATCCGACCCTCCTTAACAATGATGACACCCTCCTTTCCTACTTTTTCCATCACCTGTGCAATCAAGTTGCCAACATGAATGTCGTCATTTACAGAGATGGTCGCGACTTGAGCAATCTCAGCAGTAGCGGTGACCATCTTGGTGTTCTTCAAAATGAACTCGACAATCCACTCAATGGCGGCTTGAGCACCACGACAAAGATCCATGGGATTGCATCTAACAGCAACATTCTTCAAGCTCTCAGAATAAATCGCACGGGCAAGTACAGTCGTATACCATCACCGGCAAACTTGTTGATCTTCTGTGCAACGTTTTGAATGAGTCTATGAGAAGTGATGAGATGATGGGGGTATCAGGAGAGAAATTCAAACTGACCGCGCACCAAGGTTTTCAAACTTGTCCTTCAGTGTGATGGACTTTGCGATGGTAACATCATCTGGAAAGTATACAGTCAGCACCATACGAGATAAGATTATGAGTTGCAATGTGCGCTAGAAGGGCAACAAATTAGAAGACAAATGAAGACATGGCAAGCAGAGAAAAGTGAGTGAGAATGTCGGACAGCAGAGCACGCAGATACCGTAGGCATGAGTGTCGATGGAGCTAGGAGAGATGGAGAAGAGACGAAGTTATCTTGCTACAATATAGGAGCGAACGCATCAGCAGGAGTGTGTTGCTGCAGCAAAAAGTTGAAGGCAGGGGTATCAATCTGTTGGGCATGCCACCCTAAGTCGAAGCCTCCATAGACGATGTAGACACCTGTGGGAACAGTTCGCCATCACTCCTACTGCGAATGACCAGTCCACGGGACAGCGGGAGCTTTCCAATCCACAGGCTAATAAAGTAGCACAATTGACCAGGTGCAAGGCACTGGCATACACTGCGATACTTATGAGCATGAATCCTCACCGGTACCTCCCTTGACTCGTCCTTCACAGGGAGAATATGAAAGGTGACATTATATAATTAAAACGCATATACGGACAAAGGTGAAGCTAGTGATGAGCTTACGAGTGAAAATTGGCTCAGTAATACAAGAACTTGATACAGAGTGTCGTCCCCTCATCTGACCATCCCCCCGCCACCTTCATCTTTGCATGGATGCTAATAACAGCGTATGGTCCTTGCCGCCGCTGCCGCTGTTCTTGTCACTGTCATGGTCATGTTCGTGCTGCTCGTCCACTGGCCCTGGCCGTACTCGCTATCCCTTAGTCATCTAGTCATCTTAGAAGTACTCGCCGTCCGCTTGTACTCATCATTCCCTTGCCTTGCCGCCATGCCCTCATCATCACCCCTGATCATCTCATTGTTGTCCTCACCTGGCCATCATGCCCTTGTGGTCCTCCTAACCTTGCCATCCTCGTCATTGTCATGGCCCCGTTCGTGTTTCTCATGCTCGTCCTCCTGATCATCATCTGGTGGTCCTTTTTATTATCCTCACTGTCATCCTAACCACTGTGGTCGTTCTGGTGGTCATGCTGGCCTTGCTCATCATCAACGCCATCCGCTTGTCCTGCTTGTAGTCCTAGTTCACGTCGATTGACTGTCATCCTTTGGTCATTGCCCTGGTCCCTCACCATTGCCTTTGGCAGATCTTGTTAGTCGTCGGCTCATCCTGGTCATCGGCTCTTCCTGATCACTAATCGGCATCCTCGAAGATCGCTAACAGGGACAGCATCAAGAGGTTCCGCAGTGAACTGCTTCTTGAACAAGCCTAGGGTGCAGAACTGGGAGAGCGGTGCACTGGCGCCTCACTTTGTGCGATGCCCCGTCGTTTTTGAACGATGGGGCAGGGGGGTGCTGGGCGAGTGCGATGCTCCATCGTGTTGAAATGATGGGGCAGTGGGCGTGGTGGGCGAGTGAAGCGGCGTGGTGGGCGAGGGAGATGCCCCGTCGTGTTCGAACAATGAGGCAGTGGGCGTGGTGGGCGANNGCGATGCCCCGTCATGTTGGGACGACAAGGCAGGAGGCGTGGTGGGCGAGGGCATGAGCACATAAGAAGAAAAAAACAATATGAAGAAACGCACCCAGTCTCCTCCTCGCCATCCACGCCAGATGCCAGATACCAGTCATGCATCGCGTGCGTACCGGGCGTGGAAGTGGCAGAGTTCATCGGCGGGGGATGGCCATCGTCACGGCTCTTAAACGATGCGAGAAGGGGCTCACACAATGTGTTAGTGGGTGGGTCGCGAGACGGTGAGTGGAATTTCGGCCCTGCATGGTGGGAGAATGATGGGAGACGAAGAAGCAAGAGGACAAGAGTGGACGAGGAACTAGTAGCTTTGAAGTCCGACTTGTTGCTTACTTACCGGTAATAAAGAATGCCGGTCAACCGGTCAACTTGGGCTACAAATCGAACTAAAGGTGGGTTAGCTCCAGCGTAGGTAGATGTAGTCGAGGGTTTGTAACGTGGCTACAAAATCCGTAGCTCACTAGAAAGATTTGTAGTTCACTAGAGTCTAAATTCCATCTCGCGGAGAGGGCCTCCTATAAGTAACGACTTGTTAGGAGAGGGCCGCTGCGTTGCATGGCATAAACGATTCCCGCCTCTTTTTAAGGCTATGCCAGCCAAAAGCACTGATCAGGAATTTGTAGACTTTTTTTTAACTACTTATCTGTCCTAAATCTTCTTAAAACATTAATTATGAGAAATTAAGACTAAATAAAAGAGGTTTATTTTTTAGATGTGTCTAGCACAAGCAACAGCCATCCTCCTTATTCTTTCGGTTGTTAATTGCACATCCAACAGCTCTACCAAATAAGATCCATTGAATCTGCACATATTGTAACCCAAAATACCTTGAGAACCGACCTCCAAAGTTGCTCGCGTGACCTCAGCTGCTAGAGCCCGCAGTCGGACTGCCACGCCGTTGACGGTGTTCTCTAAGTCCAAGATCTCACCACCAGCATCGACATCGATTTGCTTCAACAGGTCACCCAAAGTGACAGCCTTGGTGAGGTGGGCAATGTTGCGCACTTGACTGGTGAGATTCGCAGCGAGCTTGTTGACGACCCCGGTAAATTAGCGCCAGGTACCTTCGACATCGAGAATGGCTGCTTGGCTACCCAATTTACTGAAAGACACGACGTTCAGATTGAATGACAGAGGAAAGAGACAGGGGGGGAAACGCACCCCTCTATTCTGACTTCCTGACTGATGCGAGTCACGTCACGTGCGAGCAAGTTCTTGACCGCATTCAGATCCTTTTGATACCGCCCGGTAAGCATGGGGATGGCAGAGCTCAAAGACACATCTGGATCCATTCCAGTAAATGGCTCGTTGCTGTCGGGATGCGGAGGCGTGCTATCCTTGACTTCATGCACGTGCTGTATCATAAGACTAGACCAGACGTCATGACCAAATTGGGAGTACGTGGGTCTTCCAGGCACAGGGATCCATGGCTCGTCTGAGCGGAAGAACCGGGGATTTGCGTACTCAGAGTATGGGGGGAAAGAGGGACACTGCGGAAGAGACGCTTGTGACTGCTGTTCGTGCCGTTCCATTTGTAATTGAATACCCGAAGGCCTGCTGATGGTGCTGGATCGCGGTGCAACAGATGGTGGTTTGGGATTGTGGCACTTGGAAATGGGGGGATAGGTTGTGCTGGAGGTGCAGGCAGAAAAGGTGGGGCATCCGGGTTAAGATGAAATGACTGGTGTGCATAAATCTGCACATGCTCGAGCGGGGGGAGGATGTGTGGCGTGAGGTCGACACCTGGGATTGGGGAAGGTGGGATGAACGGATTGGGATTCTCCGGGCTCAGCAGAGGCAGTTGAAAAACAGGCTCCAGGGGCCCTGAGGAGGCCCTGAGACTTGGCGGACGAGGTGGTAAAGGCGACAGCTCGCGAGGGTAATGCCCACCACTTAAAGGCTGGAGAAAATGTTGCAGTAATGGGCTGGGAGTCCGTGAGCGTGTGTACATATGATTTTGTGGAGGTACCGCATGCGGAGGCGCATATCCATCCGGAAAGGATCATCGATGTGGTGGAGGAGTCGGGTCGGAATTACTGACTTGCTTATACAGAGACGTGAAATTCATCGTGATCGGTCGCAATCCACGCGGATCACCCAGATTACGCGCATATTCCGAACGATGATGCTCGAGGCCCGTAGAGGTGTCCATGGCTACTGGGATAGTATGCACGATGTACAAGCAAGACAGAGGATGAGCAGAGCACAGGAGGGAAACACGTGCAGTCTTTGAGGTGATGAAGAATTATAGGCATGCACTTACACTGATGCCAGTGGTTTTTCCTAATCAGGGAGCCTGAGAATGCGTTCACCCGTTTTGTAGATGTGTATGTGCGAACGTACATGCCTTGCTAGAAGAGGAGAAACAGTGAACTTGAAATGCTCAATGACGAAGATCAAGAAGAATATGTGTAGTTAAAACAGGCAGAGTCAGGGTATCAGGAAGATCGCCCTGTCCATGCGGCTGGCTCGAAGAGTAAAACAGAATAGAATACACATACACGTTGGCTTGTCCTCTGCAGAACAACTTGTTAGAGCCCACGAGGGCAAGAACGGGTTTACCACCCTTCCAACCGGAGGGGAAGAGAAAAAGGAGGTGGGGGAAAGGTGAGCACTGAGTGAAGAAGTGGGATGTGTCGGCGGCCACGAAGTCACAGGCAGCAAGGCTATCCCGCGATAATCCACCTCGCTGTGTCTATGCATTCACTGTAAGTTCTTTTCAGAATGTCAAGAACCTAGATCTGACCTGCCACTTCTTCGAGCGCTGAGTCGATGTTGATGGAGGGCTCTATGCGAGATCTTGTCTGCCCACGCTCGTACTCGCACTCGAGAGTTGCGACCTTATTGTGCAGCACCACGATTGCCTCTTGGTCTCCTGTCATCTTCATCTCTGCCGCCTTCAACGCCTCCTCCATCTGTCGAGCGAGCTCTGCATTACGCTCGGTGTCTTCTTCCAGCGGTGTCATCGCATCCTGAGCCTGATCCTCGGCTTCCATCGCAATTCTAGGTTGTTCGCCAGCCGAAGTCAAGCTCACTCTCAAGGGCCTGGATCCCTGCCTCAGCACCAACCATGTCGCCCTCCAGAAAAGCAATGTAGCTTTGAGCGGCATGATGTTCATTCTCCACCTTCCGCTTTCTCAAGCGCAGTCTCTTTGGCGGAGACTTGGCGTTCTGCGGCAGACAGGTTGACCTCCTTATTGTTGAGCTCATCCTGCAGCTTTTGGATTTGCTGGTGGTCCTCCCTCGTGTTCCACTCGAGCACGTCTACTCGCTTGTTGAGTAAAAGAACTTCCTGCTCGAGATCCTTCGCCCTCGCTTGATCGGCGGAAGAGGGCCACGAGACGGGAGATGGGGGCGGTGGGCTGGGAGAAGAGTCGTGCGTGGGGAGAGAGAAGGTGCCGTGGGACTGATGATGGGTGGCTCGGGGTGTGACTGCACTGAGGAGGAAGGGCGTGGAAATCGGGAGCGGTGCGCTGGCTGGGCGTAGCATTGTGCCTCTTGCCAAACACAGCGAACTCGTCGGCGAGCTTGATGATCTTGGGGAAGTTGTCCAGATTGAAGCGGGGGTGTAGTGACAATCAGAAACGTCCACCACGTTGTGCTACAATCGTTGTCAAAGTCAATTCCAAGCGGATTGATGAGGTTAGATGGACATACAAAGGAGCCGGTGAGGAGACCACGGCTGATAGGGAGTAGTTTAGATGATGCCAATATCGAGCTCTTTGGTGGACTTGAAGAGGTTAATCTTGTCGGACTCGATGTCGAGGCCTAATGGCGAGTATTCGACTTGGAGAGCGGCGATAGCTTAAATGGCATGTGCGCGGCGCAGGGCAGATGCGGAGATTTCAGAGACACGAATGGCCTTGACCTTGCCCACCGTAGACAGAAGGCGAGGGTTAACAATGACGAAAATAGAATTGCAAGTTCGCAGGTGCGTTGCGACTTACTTGATGAGCTCAGCCATAGCCGCGATGGTCTTCTCGATGCGGACAATGGGTTCAGCACTGGATGAGGTTTTGATCAGATAGGTTCTCAACAATGGCTTCAGATCGATCAACTCACCAGTGGATGTAGTGCAAATCGATGTGGTCGGTCTGAAACTTCTTCAGCGAGTTTTCGTGGTCACTGGGGAAGGTGCTAACCACGTATGAACGGATGCCTTGTAGTTAGTGCCTTCATTGTTGTCCCACCATCGCCGATGCCCAGCACAGAATAGCGCATGACGAGATATAGGGAGACGCTCCTCGTAGTCTTCGAGGCAGATGGTAAAGTGGCGCAAGCGACCGGACGCAAGGGCACCAGCATACACTGCCATACTTACGAGCACGAATCCTCTCCAGCACCTCCCCTGACTCGTCCTTCGTAGGGAGAAAGAAAATGAAGAAATAAGAACATGAACTCACCCCATTGGCCTCTTCCAAAAGTCCTCTAACTCCTGCAGCCTCCTGGTCAACGGTGACACTACCGTTTGTACGCTCTTTGATCGGCGGCGCTCCAAGCGTGCTCGATCGCGCTCCGGTCGCTGGGCGAGCGGTGCGAGATGGGGCTTATGAGATGAGTTGGCGGAGTCGTGAGATTGTTCTGTACATGGTGAGTGACGAGTCACGGCCTAGCATAACGAGAGTCGGGGAAATTAACTTGTGGTAGAGGAGGCAAGAGCGGAAGCAGGGTGAACGGCAACTTCAATGGCTTGAAAGTAGTCGACTACAGATTTACTTACCGGTAATAAACAATGCCGGTCAACCGGTCAACTCAGACTACAAATCCAACTGAAGGGTGGGTTGACTCCAGAGTGGGTTGATGTAGTCGAGCATTTGTAATGTGGCTACAAAATCTGTAGCTCACTAGAAGGATTTGTAGTGGACTAGAGTCCAAATTCCGTCTCGCGGAGAGGGCCTCCTACAAGTAACGATCTCCCTAATCGGGAATCGTAATTCTTTTCTTTTCTTCCCATTCTTCCTCTTCCTGTCCTGAGGAGGAGTGTTGAAATCTGAGCTTGCACGACAGGAAGCTGTATCACATGACTCACGCGTTCTGATGCGCTCGTCCTAGCAGGACGCAATGACGCTGTAAGTGTCAAACCCTTTCCACTGTATATATATCTCGTATCCTTCGTACTACCCCCCTCAGTCGTTTCCCTACTACTCTACGACTGAGGTACGCTAGATACTATCCTTTTCTCTTGTTTTTACTGTCACTCACACGCCCATTACTTACTAGATAAGGACTCAAATAGGTGTGTAGTATAGTCGTTTCCCCACTACTCTACGACTGAGATAAGGACTCGAATAGACGAGCTATAATTTCCAACAATAGACTAAGAAGACGGTTCACGTGCCAGTGATACACCCACCCAAAAATGTCTGCGTCAAGCAGATGGAGTCTGTGTGCACGCATCTAGCGGACAGCGACAGCTCGAATTGAAGGGGTGCACAGCCAAGGAAGAGTGGAATGTCCGGTAGGCTATTGGCTGGGACACAACAGTTCGGCGGATGTCGTACTGAGACTCAGATGATGATGGTGGTGATGATGATGACTCTACGATGAATCAGATATCTATATAAGGCTCGAGCGGATGATCAATTCAGTGATGGTGGCAGACTTGGACTCGAGTACTTGCCAAAAGAATTCAGAGTTGAGGTTGCCAGTGAGCGGTCATAATACTGCCGCGGCACTTCCGCGGCTTCATTAACTTCTTGTCAATTTCAGACAAGCTTCTTCTCAGGCTCTTGTTCTTGATCTTTGACTTGAACTTGACACGTCAACAACCCAAACGCCTTTTCAGTTGGCCACCCTGAGGCTTCACTTCTGATCGCTGCGAGCTAGACGCTGGCAGGTTACCCTTAGTGTGCTGGACACAGACTCTGGGTATCTCGATAAGTTGGGGAAGGCTCGTCTGACTCTCTTTCGAGTCAAGTTTGTCACTGCTAGTGCTCGCAGTGCCCTCACCACCATCACCGTGTCTCTCCCAGTCTCTCGGGGAAATCCTTCTCATTTTTTTCAAATTCCAGTGTCGCCATCACCACCGCCAATCGTGAAAATGCTTTACACTGTCACGGAGGCAACTCAGAACATGCAACATGCTCCATCCGCAGAGATGCTTGCT
>SGPL01000710.1:0-14671 GCA_004802705.1 Bondarzewia mesenterica
TAATGTCACAGTTTCATCATTGGTACGCTTGGATCGGTCTCACAGGACGAGACACGCATACATGGCCAACTTCGGCGCTGATGGATCAGATTGCGCGTGAGGAGAAGCTGGCCCATATGAGGGATTTCTGGGGACTGGTCAGTTGGACCCGTTCTCTCTTTTCTTCATCTTCACGTACTTCATTACCTCCTTCCATTTCATCGGTTTACCAGTACAACGCACCTCCGCCTTCTCCATCATCTGATGTGAATATTCCGTCGGTTTGGGATGATTCTGACTAGAGCATTCATTTATTATTTATTCTTCTTGTTACTGATTCACACTCTTTCATGCACTCCTCACCTGATATACATTCCCTACTCTTGTCGTTGATTGGCATTCTGCAGAATGGACATATGTGTCTACATATTATTTTTGTGATTTTTCCGATTTTTCCTTAAATCTGGTGGCAATATCAGGTCTGGCATACACCGGCGGGAACTGGAAGGTTCTGGAAACCTCGTGCCTGAAGAGTAGCACATGCATCGGAATGCTGGAGAAGGATGCAGAACTTGCTGGAAACAAGAGCCGCATGCGCACATAGAATAATGGACAAATTAGGCAAATGCACCGTGTGCATTTTGCTGACTCATCCGGCTCAGTGATTATCAATCTGAGGGTGGTGAAAGGTATATAAGGAGCAGGATTTCGGATTAGGAGAGGGCAGTTGATAGCCAGACTAAGTCTACAGTTTAGATAGTCAAACTCATCTAGTCAGTAGGTCGTAAATCCTAGACTAGCAGGGCTTTGCTTTGTATTCAGCCGTAGTGTTGCCAGTGTGCGCACCTGAATAATACGTTGTTTCAGTCACCATCGGTCAGATATTCTCACGCAGTTATTTCGCCCTCTGAGTCTTGCAGTGTCGAGACTCACTCAGTTTGATATAGCAGGTAGGATTTTTGTCGAATTCGAAATCTTACATAGTTTATTCCCCAATTTGATCTGGATTTTTGTGAAAGCCAAGCTTATAAATCTCACCCATCACAGCTCACTCAGAATCCCTCATCGAACAATAGGTAAGGTCTGAGAAAGTAGGAAAATCTGATTATTTACCTAGGTCGAAAACTCATTTTCACCGCGACAATGTCCATGCAATTAAGGCACGTTGGCTTATGAGGTGAGCCTCAAGCTCAGTCAGCAGGTTGGCACGGAAAATGTGAATTTCTTTATCAGAAGGCGTTGTAGTAGTACACGATTGCATAGGGGGTTTCAAAAGGTCATAAGAGGAGGAGGGAATCATGCAAGAGTGATTGACCACATCGACAACAGCACGATTATGGTGCAAAAATGGACCACCAAGAATGAGCAGAAAGCACAAGGAATCTGGAGCGACAAGGGCACAAATTGTGCGAGAAGTGAAACAGCAGTCAGGAGACATAGGACGTATTTTGACCCAGTGGGTTGCAAGAAAAGGTAGAGGAGAAATAGACAATGCAGGATCATGTGGCGCAGATAGCGTGAAACCTAAAAGAACAGACTCAGACAAATGGTGATAGCGAATGCCAAGTGCGTGAGCAACGGACTGTCAGATCAAGATGAACTGTGATCTGTCGTCGATTAGCGCAGTTGTTAGACAAGGTTCAGATGAAGAAGCGCTCGGTAGGGAGCAATGCCAGAGAAGCAAAGGAGTGGAAAGAGGAGAGAGATCATTATGGATAATGTACTCATCTGTATCTGATTGTGGTATCTCTCCAGCAGGTGTCACGCCCCGAAATTGTTTGGAACCTATTACAATGGCATGATGCTCATAACGACAAAAAACCAGTAAGAGCGGATCTTGAGCAAGGAGCCGCAATCATGGGTTAATCAAAATGGGTTCCGAACGGGTAATTCCGAGGTGGTGACAAGGAAGACGGTGATCAAGAAAGAAGATCAGAAGGAAGTGAATGGCTAGATGCAGTGATTATCCAGCACTAGAGAAATGAAGACCAGAAAGGCAAGGTGCAAGGAATGGAACAGTAAAAGAAATCAGGAGAATAAGGGAGGAGATGCGCACAAGCATGGTGGCATAAAAGCCAGGCAAGCGCAGCATCCCTTGTCCTCATCCTCCACATGTCCATTATACACCCCACTCCTCCAATGTCTCAATCGTTCCTACCTCTTCCTGAACCACCTCCTTCTGTCCTCTACGTCGCTCGGCCTGCTACTCCTGTCCCACGATCTCTGCCCCCGTCTTCCTGATTTTCTGAAGAATTTTCGCTCACAGTTCATCCTCTCAGTCCTCCTTCTTCTTCAAATTCTTCAGCCCAGCCAAACCGCTGAATCCTCTCGTTTTGGCTCATATATGACTGCTTGTTCATCATCTTCCCCAACTCGACCCTAGTCGTTGAATCTTACCTACGTGCGTCTCATCTATCCACTTTTTCAGTTCAGACTCTACTCCTCTGCAATGAACAATTTGGTCTCTTCTTCGTGTACAACGAGCACGGCCCCAGTCTGCTCTGGGTGCTGGCCTCAAACCTCACCTCGCCCTTCTGGCCCACGTGTACCTTTCAACAAGTTGCGGCCTTCTTTGGTCCAGTGCATCGAGGTGTTCGTTAAGGTCGAGCAGACAAAGAGAGAGGTGAAGCTGTGAGGGAGAAAGTGCAGGAGGGCCTGTAGACTCGATAAGTGGCAATCGCATATGATCATGATCAGATCCTTATTGCCATCCTGATTGCCAGCCCCTTTCACCTCGACTTCATCGTCCTCATCTGCGATGAGGCGGATAAGCTGGGTAAGGTGCCAGGAATGGGCTAGGGGGATGCTCTGATGTATAGTATGGTATATTTGTCTTTCTTGTTTGCTTTTCTTCTTGTTACAAATGCTGCTGATTGCCTGCTATTTTGCTATGAATTTCGCTGTTCTTGTTTTTCGTGACTCACTTCTTGAACTCCCTCGCGCTCACCAATTTGTATGCACCTTTTTGTTTCTTGATTGTCTTGTTTCATATCCTTTACAAGAAGCGTAATGATGGAAATACCTTCTGCTTTTACCGCCGCCTCCTATCATATTGGTCTTTATATGCAGAAGTTCGCTTAGACCCCCCCCACTCAGTTGTTTCTCTTGATGTGTTCTTTTCTTGTACGATATGTTTTGGACAAAGGAACAGTATTTTGCGCCCCCTAATTATGGAAACATAAGTAAGCTGGCCGAAGCCACAAAGTATCATACACGAATACTTGAAGGCTGAAGCCGGTAAACTAATTCTTTTGCTTTATTTTGCCTAGTATGATACTTTTCGCCTTCTAATTCACAAGGTTGATACACTCTGTGTGTCCGGATTTCAAAGGCAATAAGTCCACCATCATCCATATGAAGAACTTGTAGCCAAAGAATTCGGAAAATCTGAGGTCTTGGACCAAGGAACTTAGAATTGGCTCAGTTCAAATCTAAAGACCGAGTTTATGGACTACAGAGAATGCAGACTCTCCATTCTTCCAGAGCAGTGGATACTCAGACTTGGCCTTGCACAGCCATCCCCTTGAAACCTATTACAGGTGTAATTGGTTTCAGCATAGCCATGCACAGCCTGGTGAAGCTGCAAGAGTTATACTGACTCACCTGGTGTTTCAGCCTTATTCTCTATTCATTTTGGCTGTATGGGGCATTATTAAGGTCCCATTTGTTTGCCACTAATTGTACATACACTGCCCCCTCAGAGGTCTATAAAAGAGGGAGCAGGGACCGCTTTTTCAGGATAAACTCTTAGACTCACTCTTCTTCCATCTATCCTACCCCCTACTCTTCAGTGCCCATTTCAACTCAAGCTTTCCAAGCTTTTGTTGTCCCTTTATTTATAGTTACAAGTGCAATACAAAAGTGTCAACTGACCTTGGTATTACCTTGCTAGCTGACTCTATCTGACTGACTAGTACCTGCTAGCAGCTGAATAGAATTATTCTTTGATCTCCAGCATAACGAATTCATCCTCAATTTAAGTCGTCTTCAATTTGCTTGTACCAGGAGTTACAAGACTTTGAGACTGAGCCTAGTGCATTCTTGTTCTTTGATATCCCACACAGGGATATTATCTCATCGTCATATTTGTGAAGTTGTCTGAAGGCACACGGCCATTCGAAATCTTCAATATTATCCCTCAGTTTTCTGTAGAAGAATTTTCCAGACATGGAAGTGCTGCCGAAATATTCGTCCATTGTAATTCATAATTGCTATAGATCTAGGATACGTCATTCAAGCTCAATTAAGTTGGTCAAGCCCAGTCTAGAATCCGCCAGTCAAGTTAAGATTATCATCGTCGTCATTTGAAGTTGCCTCGTATTCGTTCGTCCAATCTTAGTCATTGTCGAGACTAGACTCGCCATTCATTATCATCATCCAGTCTTGGTCATCTGACCTACCTCATACCTACCCACACTCACCTTCACTCATATACTCTTTGAGTATAGCTTTGTCTTATCGCTTCGGTCTAGAAAACTAAAGGCATACCCAACTCGAACAACTAGGCTTCTCTGGAAAAGTAGGAAACCCCGAGCAAGTCTAGGCATAGAAGCTATTGGTTCATTTTTAGTGTTGTTTTCCATCGCCAGACTCACTTCCAAACCACTTTGCCATGTGACATCGTATGGTAGTGAAAGTGAGAGAGAAGAAGGCAGAATGAATAGCTATGTAGTCTACTGTCCTTTTTATGTATATGCTGTTGCTTCAACCCTGGGCCCAGCGTCCTCAATGAGAATCCATGTTATTTTGTGTATGCGTCCCATCGCGGAAGTACTCTAAGGCTGCCGCTTGATCTGGTAAGTGTATTGCTATATTCGTGTTAGTGGTAAGCTTCAGCTTACAACTGGTGAATTGATAAAATGGAAGGAGGTAATGAAGTATGTGAAGAGGAAGAGAAGAGAGAATAGGTCCAACTGATCAGTCTCCAAAAATCCCTCATATGGGCCAGCTTCTCCTCACGTGCAATTTGATCCATCAGCGCTGAAGTCAGCTATATATGCATGTCTCATTCTGCAAGACTGATCTAAGCATATCAACAATAAAACTGTGACATTATTGTCCAATAGTTTAACACAATTAAGACTATCACTAAATCACCTCTCGTTACCTCATACTCAGTCCATGACCTCTCTTGCGAAAGCTCATGTGAAACCCTCCCTTATAATCTTAGACTCACAACGCTGAATGGTTGTGACTTTACCATCATTCTAATTCTGGTCAGGCAGCTCAGGTCTTGGACTAACTGCCATAATCGCTCAATCTCGAGAAAAGCACTGATAACTATGTGCGAGTTCAGGATGCATGATGATGCAGTAAAAGATGATTTTCAACCTAGGTATAATTTAGATTTTCTTGCTTTCTCAAAATATACCTATTATTCGATATAGGATTATTTTTGGAAATTTGAGATGTGTTTATTGAGCAAATATTCCTGGGCTCAAAAAATAGTAGTGGTGTAGATGGTATCTCCTTGTCAGAAGAAAATGCAACTAGAAATGAGTGCGAACTGAATTTTCAGTTCAAGAGTGTGAGTTTAGATAGCAGATTCTTCAGACTACAGAATGATGTTATATTCAGGTGTTGCAATATGAACAACACTATGACTGAATACAAGTATATCTTAAAAATACTCAGTAGCAACCCTAGGATTTANGACCTAGCTNATTNCTAAAGAGAANAGATAAGAAANATGACTGGGGGAANNGTGCACGTNCTNTCTNTCTCNTNAAAAGCTCTCCTTTNATACCTTTCTGAATCNCTNCTTTGTAATCCAAGTTTCTCTCCTTCTTTTTCCTTNTAGAATATTCCTNCNTTACCATGATGTTTCCCTGAATTTTNCAGAATTTTCTACCAACCTTTTGCATTTTTCTTCTATTTTTCTTCTTCCAACGTTCCAGCAAATTCTTCATCCTTCTGTGACTTTCTTTACCTTTCTGGCTCCTTCTGTACTAGATTATAAATTGTCCAAAATTCAGAATCAAAGAATGTGTTAGTCATCCTGAATAACAGTAGTGGTTCAGATGTTTAAGGATGAGCATACAAATGAGGGGGGAAAATATTTCAAATGAAGACTTTTTAGAAATACCTGCTCGAATAAATCTCTAAAAATTTGGATAAAATCTACAACTCAGAATAAGAATGTCCTTGTCAAACTAAGCATGTAAAAGAGAGTGATGAATTGTAAAATGAACTAGGACTTGAAGATCATAACTGCAAAAATAGTAATAATCATGAGCCAAAGAGGAATTTGTAGTCTGCTTGCCCATTCCCATATTCTCTGTCTCCGTTTCCTATCACTTTCTTCTTGTAGTATGTCAGTGAGAGTTAATACTAAACGTGTATGAGTATTTTGTTCCGTGAATCCAAAAATGGCTGAATATCGTCGAATTGGTGGAATGGCCGCCCAGCAGCTAGGCACTACCAGCATGCTTGTTTCTCCATACTTCTCTACCTCAAACTCTACCCAAGACCTCTGATATCACTTCACCCTCAACACAGTTCCACGCAGCAAAATTTCCTCATTAAAAATGCTTCTTTGCGCTTCGATACAAATACCGATGTCTATTAGTCGCTGTGGTTCGTCCAGAAGCTGCCAAATGCTATCCATCTCCGGATGGGCATTTATAGTCATATATGGATTGGGGACATCAGCGACAGAGGGGGGCATGATAAGAATAGGCGTGGAAACAATGGACAATAAGCTCGCCGTGATGGGATCGTTCGAGCTTCTTGTTTCAGAAATGGAAGTGATAGAAGATGAGACATGGATTTGAATGATGGAAGAGGAAGACATAAGGCTCTAGAATGAATGTGGGTTTGTGGTATAAGGAGTGAAGATAGATTTTAAGTGTTTTTATTCTAAAGCAATGAGCGATTCGCATTGCTCTTCATTCGTTAGCCGAGTTATGGCATTTCAGCTAATTTTTCTATATGTTTATGGCCAAAACCGTATTTGGGCATGACAACGTTGTTTCACTAAGAGCCCTCATTTTATCATGCCTGCCAACTTGGAGATTATCAAAGGCATCAGTGTATGGCATATTCATAGCCATCAAGATTAGTGCTTCTATCGCTTTTGCCCTAGATTCATAAGGGGGACTACTCAAGTCAACAGTGAAATTTTAGAAACATTGTGGGCCTCCCTCAATTAGATCTCTGGGAGTACATAAACCATGGTCACCTCTCATCGGTGAGAGACTCTGAATATCCATATAGTGAACTTCAACTAAAAAAAGTGGATCAAGATAGGTAGATTTGTGATCTCCTCATATCTATCAAGGCTCATACTATCTCTGTAGTTTTAGCCATATGCAAGAGATACATCAAAGCACAGGCAGTTTTTGAAGCCTCTTAGAAAGCCTTTTAACTGTTGGACTCAGTAATAGATCCTCAACTAGTGGAGCAGTGGGCTAATCAGGAGCAGAATGCTGCAATCTACTGACAAAATCACCCTGACCTCCTAGATATCTATAATGTTTAGAAGGAGAGGAGTAAGTTCTTCTCTCTCAGTGTAAAACTACATATTCATGATATTTGTAGTGCTCGACCAAGCAGCATATCAATTGAAGCTCATTAAAAGTGAAATTTAGATAGGCGGGTGGGTTCTTCAGGGAAGTACTGTTTGACTATTGACTAGAATCAAGATATAAGATGTTATTAATAATAAGCAAATGATCAAGATTGTTACTTTTGACCTGAGTGAACTGTCTATCTTAGAATGCCTCAGCTGAAATCTTCACTGACCTCAATAAATCTCAGCATTAGCTTGAAAATAAGATTGCTACCTTTCAAAGGGATGTGAAAAGATACATAGGCCTAGTCGATTTGGGTGCAGAGTGAGAAGAAATCTCAGCTGACCTTTTTCTTGATCCTAAAATAAATAATGAACAGCCTATACTTAAAGAATTAGTGGAAGAAGATGAGGATGATATCACCAATGCTGTCCCTGCTAAAAATATGGCTATTGCCCTTCCTTTTATGCTCAATCTAGTGAGATGCACAGAGTNGAGTCTAGAGAAAATGGCCAAGCTAGAGCTAGAGCTACAAAAAGGCCAGGTGAATGATGCCCTCTATCANATCTGCATCAGCNTGGCCCAACATTTCTTCCTCTTTTGCAGCTCTATAAGATAAGCAAATAGCCAAAAGAAGAAGACACAAGTTTGAAATGAGGTTTTNATCTTNAAAGGTAATATTCAAGAGCATTCTNAAATCTATATAGTATGTCAATGAGTGATGCTTCACTTGAGAGCTGATGTGGACCTACTTATTATATACAAAGTTATAAAAATGAAACACCTCAAGGTCAGCACAGCAATCAGAGAATCCAGTCATCTCTGTCAATGAAAAGAAAGTCTATCATAGATTTAGAATATGAATTTTTTTGGGACACAGAGGACAATGGATAGATAGAGGAATATATGTGTTCTTCATATCTTATTCACAGATCTCACTGACATGCTGTACTGTCACCACCTCACTCATACTCCCACTACTTGACTCATACTATCTCCATTTAACACATGTTTTCACTGCCTAGTTAATGATCTTATTGTCAGCTTGGATTATCAGATTTACTAGCTCTGGGCAAAAGCTCTTAGGGATCGATGGCAGAAGCAGACCACTTTGTTGGCAAATGAGATGGATTGGATGGTACAATGCTTTTTGAGTAAGAGAGATGTGTGGAGATTTCATCTGGGCATAATAGATATTGAGGAAAAGCCTGAACACTATGCTTATACTATAAGGCAAAAAGAGATGTGGGATTAGTTTGCTGTCCAAGTATTAGAGGAGTTTGAAAAGGCCAAAAATTATAGTACCTAGTTTGAATAAATTAGCTAAATGTTGATAATATAATCATGATACATCTTAACTAAGCCAGAGGTGCTAATATCTTTTAATAACTTGCCCAAAGAGTCAAAAATAGACAACAAAGAATAAGAAATAGAGAAATAGGGAACAAAAAATAGGGAAATGAGAAATAGGGAACAAGAAAGGCAAAGATCTCTTATTGGATGCTCCCTGGCCCAACTGGGAGAGACTATATATAGAGAGCAAGTAGGGTAAATATCTTCCCACAAGGCCCTCAGCTGAACTGTCAGAGATGGGCAACAGTAAGTAAGAAAAATATTTTATGCTCAGTCAAATTATTAAAGATAGTGCATGGTGAGCAGGTAAAACATAGTTTGAATGCTTAGCTGAACTGTTAGAGATAGGCAATGATGAGTGGGCAAGGTCCTCATACCTGCTCAGCTGACCCTCAGCTAAATGTCGAGCAGACAAGGTCTCCATACCTGCCTAGTTGACCATCAGCTGAACTATCAGAGATAGGTAATAGTGAGTGGGTAAGATTTCCATACTTGCTCAGCTGACCCTCGGCTGAACCATCAGAGATAGGCAATAGTGAGTGGGCAAGCTTTTATACCCACTCAGTTGACCCTCAGCCAAACCATCAGAAATGAGCAATAGTGAGCAAGCAAGCTCTCTATATCTGCCCAGCTGACTCTTAGCTGAACTATCAAAGATAGGCAATAGTGAGTGGGCAAGCTTCTCATACCTTAATATTTCACCCTCAGCTGAACCATCTCAAGGGTGCATAATGAAGAGCAGCACAACCATTAGAGATAGGCTGTATACCCATCAGCTAAGCTTGGCTTCACTATTGGCATTGATCAAAAAGCACAATCGGCTAGAGCATTATAGATAGTATTAGGACACTGAATAGGCTCAGATTAAATCATCTAAATTATTGTCTCTATTTATTGATTAGATTAAGTAATGACATGCTCATGTTGTATTCATTCTATCAGCAGAATTTGTATATCAAATAAGCCAAATTGCTAGAGATTTTATTAATCTTACATATATATAATCTAGTGGAAGGACATAATATAGTGGTAGCATTTGAGAATAAGGCTACAGTTTTATTTTGGGGCAAAAAAAGGCTGCAGCATTCACTTGTCTCAGTGAAGGCTAGTATATTAGTTGTTAAGAATCTACTTAAATTCACACTTATCTCCTAGAATATTTTTACAGTGTCTCAATTGTTCACACCTTGTTGATAGTTGTGCATGATTATAGCAATATTATTTTGTCTTAGCATTGGCAACATCCATGATCTCAATAAGATGCATATTTATATGATAAATATCTATTCACATTCAGCTGTTGTTAGCTACTAATTTATCTCCTTTAAGATGCCTTTAGAATTGAATAATTTTAAGCAATTAGCCTACTCTCTAAATCTCAAAGCCTTTAGTGTTAAATATGTCTGCACAGAGCCTGGATGAATTGATAATGTTGAGCTCATGAGCAGCTCTTTTAACATAATAGCTGATATATCATTCAAGTGTGAGTTTTGCTTTGTATTTATCACTACTTAAGGGCTAAAATACTGATTTATTTACTATTTTCATAAATGTGAAGCTGACTATAAAATTATAGTATCATAAATGCTGATGATGAATGGTGGAGACTTGTACTAGTATCTAAAAATAATGTGCTTTAAGGCTGATAAAAAGAGCTTATAGTAGGCAAAATTCACATTCGAATAGCAAGATTCATTATTAATATATAATTTTTATAATTATAATAATACATAATCTTATCCAGTTGATAGCCATGTACAATAGCTCACATTTGGCTGAATTAGATATCAAAAAACTATTATTATTTCAAAAGAAAGATACAATTGCCAATTGTTTACTTTTGATAGAATGAATTAGCTGAGTGCTACTATTTACTCAGGTAAAATGGAATATATTGAGTCAAAAGGCATTTTAATTGCTTTACTATACAACTTTTCCAAAGCATCCAAAGTCATCCTCTTATTTACAACATCTTTGTGAGCACTTGTGAGCACCCTCAACAAAGGATTTATATTGCTTAACTCTAAAGATCCACTAAGTGCCTATATGTAAATTTCACCCAAGCCCTTTACTGAAAGCTTATTGATGGCTACATCAACATGGGCACTGCTAATAATTTCTATTATAGGCTCGATGTTGACCTTTTCTAGCTTAGAGTCTATGAAAGTCTTTGAGTTGAGTTCATGGAGTAGTTTGTTTACAACTCAGAATGTTGTATACTTATTCTCATCATAAAAAGGATAATTATAGATGAGGCTAAAGGCTAAAGACACATTAGGTAAGGAATGATAATATCAAGCGTATAAGTGGCTTTATGCTTGAGGCATACAAGTGTAGTCTCTAGCTTGCTCAGCCACAGTAGAGGATCTAAATAATAGCAGCATTAATAAATTTAGTATAAGTGGTGATAAGCAAGTGACCAGCCATTCTCGTAATAATTAAGCAAAAGATGATTGAAACAGTGATAAATTTTTTAACTTATAAAACAAAGAGGATGACTGAATTTGAGTGAGATCTAGCTAAAATATTGAGTTCTTATAGCTCAAGAGAACCCTTGTAGCCTACTATTTATATACTTGCCTTCAACTACAATGAGATGCAAAAAACTAAATCTTTGAGAATAAAGAGGACTGTAGTATCTTACCTGAATAGGACTAACTTTGGGCACATGCTTTCAGCATTGATACTGCCTTTAAGAAACAATGAGGATTCAATTTGACTATAATGAATAAGAATTACTCAATCTATGTGATCGATATCGCTAAGCAATTGCAGGCGTACGACACTGTTAGCACATTAATCAGAATCAACATGTACCAGCCTATAGTTATCATTCAACATGATAAACTACAATATAATGACTTAAAAAAAATTAAAAATAGCTAGAGAAGATACTGAAAAATGTTTTTATGAAACTTTAGAGTAAGAAGTGAAGTTATTACAGAGCTAGATTTTTCTTGCTCTAAATTATCAAGCACTGGCCCAATAATAGTATTGGTGATTATTTAATATCAAATGTGATGTGATTGGCTGGTACGAAGGGACACCAGTAGCTATAGTAACTTTGTAAAGTATATAACTTATTATAGTATAAGAATTTCTAAAGTCCTATTAATCTGATGGCTTAAAGTTTTATTGCAAGTTTTGTAAAATTGCCTATATATTATAAATGGCTTTTTATATGTTATTTTTATATGTTATCTCTTATATTATTTCTTATGTTATTTGTATGTTATTTTTATATTGATACATCTCTTTGTTNNNNTTTCTCAAAACAAATTTTATTATTCTTTTTATAACATTCCTTTATTTTTCTCTTGCTTCCTTTAAACCTGCATCCCTCATTGGCACTAATACTATGATATTTATAGAGAAGATAAAAAGCCTTCTTTTTTTTAAGATTCAAAGCCTTTTTTTTATCTCATAAAATTCTTCAATTCACTCATGTTATAAATTATGACTAACTATAATCTCCAACAATGCCTCCTATATCTCATATAAGGACTTAAAGTACAAAGGATCATAAAAACAAATAGTAAAGATAAAAAGTGCATGCTCTTTTACCTTTATTTACATATGCAAACTATGCTAGAGAGTTTTTAGCTTTTAATAACTAGTTAAGAATGCATTGTATTTTTTTGACTACACTCTGTTCTTATTCTGTGATCTTATTCAGTGTTGGTTTTACATGTTGTATTCACTTATTTAGCTATTTGATCTTGCATCCTTTACTGTTTGTATTTTTACTGTCATTTGTTTATTTATGTGCTCTCTTTTATTATGTTCATAGTTCTGTTTGCTATTTATATATTTTTGCATATATTTAACAGTGTCATTGTTGATATTTTTAGTGTGTGCAGGCAATAATATATTTTTGAGCTATGTTATTTGTTTGTGGAGCTCTATGTAGCTAATCTATTTCTGGGGTAAGTTTTCTGACTCTGACACACTGTGCATGTCATTTCTCTCACATGAGAGTATGCTATGCATCATCAATGTTTCTTGAATGCTGTTGTGTCACTTAAGGGTGTGTTAGATGATAACATTAATATTTACAGAGTGTTAAATGACACATTGCTAGTTTATAGAAGTGTACATTGGTCATCCATTCTCTTATGGCTTCTTGCACTTACTATTTTGATCCTATTAGTATTATAAGCAAAAGAGCTGAGGACTCTTCTAAACCTGACATGCATATTTATAAAATCAAGCTGATCTTAAAACAATATATTTTTAGCTTATAATAACAAAAGACCTATATCTCAATCAATACTATGCCAATTTCAATTCTGATTTCATATTCATGATCTGCTCATTGATAGCTTTCAGATAATATCTTCACCACAAAAAATAAAGCTTATCTCAAACTAATCTATTTTTAGCTCATAATAACAAAAGACTCATATCTCAACCAATACTATGCCAACTTAGATTCTGATTTCATATTCATGACCTGCTCATTGACAGCTTTCAGATGATATCTTCAGCTGTTAGCCTACTTGATTGACATCTAGAAAAAAAAAGGACTTATGAGTAAAGTAGATGTGACTGCAATAGAGGGTGTTATTCATTTAATCCTTCTAAAGCTTGAGTTTTTACTTTGTTAAGCTTCCAATCCATGTTCAATACACTTATCCTTATTAAAGGTCGATAAGAAGAATAGGGACTTTTTTTTAGCTAGAACAATTTTAGTCACATTGTTATCGATATTAGTGAGCTCACTAATATTTTTGTACCCTTTAGATTGTCATTGTTCTCACTATCAGATATAAAATCTTGAATTTTATTCTTAGGTATATCTTGCTACTCTTTAGTATCTTCTATATCACTGACATAGTGTATTGCCTCTTAATTAAATATAGCAATCCTGCTAGACAGTCACTAGTGAGTGTCTTTAATTTTAAGTAAAGCTTCAGCAGTTTATCAATGAGATAATCAATAAACTCAAGCAATTAATGATAACCTGATGCCCTATGAAATAGGGACTATAAT
Organism: Bondarzewia mesenterica; assembly: GCA_004802705.1. Lineage (NCBI taxonomy): Eukaryota > Fungi > Basidiomycota > Agaricomycetes > Russulales > Bondarzewiaceae > Bondarzewia > Bondarzewia mesenterica. Next base: position 13,836 of record SGPL01000710.1, read on the forward strand.
AACAAGCATGATAGACTTATAGAGCCTCTTAAATCTTAATGCTTATAGTGAGCTAGGTCACTATTTTTTAAAGAACTCCTTGAGCATTTTCTATTTCTGCCTCAATTAGTTGCAATTGATAAGCCATCTTGCCAGGCATTATTGCTGAATCTTCAATAGTCTATAGTATACAACAACTATTAACTTACTTTTCATTTTACTAATATCATATATGTCTAACTACTCTAGATTTATTTGACAGTTGGTGATAGCAGCCCCCTTCTGCTGACTTCATTGAACAATCAGTTTGATATTGATTATTGAGGTGAGCTCAGTGAATGCTTCTCTACTATTAGTGAATGCCTTCTTTATCTTTATATACTTTTTACAAATAGATGAGACTAATAAATAGATGAACTTATGTGAAATACTATTATAAATTGAGAGCCTATTTAATGCCTTTTTCTATCTTAGATGGTTCAGCTGAATATGCTTTTTGCCCATCTCTAATAGTTAGCCAAGCTCAGCTAATGACAATGCAAGCCTATCTCTAATAGTTTGGCTAGCATCATTATTTGCTGACTCTGATGGTTGGGCCGAGTGGGATAGATGCAGATATTATGGGCTTGCCTGCTTATCATTGCCTATATCTAATGGTTCAGCTGAGATTTTCAGCAAAGGCTTGCTCACTATTATCACTATTGTTAGGTTGAGCATATAAACAATATTTTGTCTGCTCATCATTGATCATCTCTAACAGTTTGGTCGAGATTTTTAGCAAGGGCTTGCTCACTATTACTGAGCTGAGTATGTAAATAATATTTTGCTTGCTCATTGTTGATTATCTCTGATGGTTC
>SGPL01000711.1:0-14658 GCA_004802705.1 Bondarzewia mesenterica
ACGATCACTAATGAATGATCTGCCAGCTCCGTCGAGTATAACCTCTAACTGTGAATTCATACTGTGCCTCATCGAACTGTAACAAAGTCTACCATCTCAATGCTGCGTCTCCCTCGAGAAATGTGAAATATAGAGGTATGAAGAGTAACCGAACAAGCCTTCGTTGAACGTGTGAGCGCCATACGCACGGCTCGTTCCACGGTATACATAGCTTGGTATCTCTGTCAATGGTGCACCCGTGTTTCCTACAATCACCAACTTTGTCAGTTGACCGTCCATGCGCTTTCTGGCAGCGCGTCCACCTTCACATCGCCCACGAGCAGATCCACTGCCTCTGTCGTGCCCATGATCACCATGAAGTGCCCCTCATTGATGCTGATGAGCGCGAAAGAGAACAGAAGTAGGCACTGTTGCGGAACAAAGTTGGGAGAAGAACATGGTCTCTCCTTGACGTCTCCATAATGTTTCGGTCATCAGGTCACCACTATCGAATGCATATTGTCGTTCACCATTTGGTCCGTCACAACCCAGCGTACTGTTCGCATACCGTCGGAAACGTAACACGCTGATTGAGCACCATGCCATATACATCAGACAACTTGACATGTCCCAGTGAAAGAGAAGGACCGACGCACCTATAGTCAACAATCCGACGATCCACCACTGTCCATGCGCTTCCTGGCAGCGCATCCACCGTCACATCGCCCACGAGCAGATCTACTACGTCTGTCGTGCCCATGATCACCTTGAACAACCTCTCATCGATGCTGATGAACAGGAAAGAGAATGGAAGTGGACACTGTTGCGGAACAAAATTGAAAGAAGAACATGTTCTCAGAGAAGGGCCTATGTAGTCTCCCGGGGGCAGAGTAGCCACTCGTCAACCTTCGTGCCTCAGGATCCTCCTGTCTGACGGCCTATGCTCTGACACCGTCGCCAGAGACCGTAGCGGAGTATTCAGCGGAGTCTCATTGTCCCGAATTGTCTATACTTTCCATTTTAAGGACACAAAATCCGTTATATAATCTCAGCCACAATTTCGGTAGTGCAGAGACCTTGCAAGCAAGGTGATACGAACTTCTTCTGCCTCCAACCACGATGAAGGCATCGACATCAGGGACATCATCTTCAACCCCAATCGCTCACAATGCACTCCCACCACCTTCAACAACATCTGCAGCACGTTCTTCGCGTATAGCTCCCCACTCACACATCAAAGGACTTGGTTTAGTGCCTGAAGGTTATGCGAGCTCGGATGGTGCTGGGTTCATCGGACAAAACATTGCACGTGAGGTAATGCTTCATTTGCTCTCAGACGATATGTGCTTTGTTGTTGACAGGATTTTCAGGCATGTGGTGTTGTAGTTGACCTCATAAAATCGCGAAGGTTCTCTGGACGCGCGTTGTTGCTTGTGGGCGCGCCTGGCACAGGAAAAACCGCGTTGGCGCTGGCCGTGTCGCATGAGCTGGGGGCAAAAGTTCCCTTTTGCCCAATGGTAGGGTCGGAGGTGTATAGTACGGAGGTGAAGAAGACGGAGGTCTTGGCTGAAGCGTTCCGGAGAGCTATAGGTGCGTCATGCCATGCTCCTTTTGAGATGGTGTCTCATTTTAGCGCNCCACAGGTCTCCGGATAAAAGAGACAAAAGAGGTGTACGAAGGTGAAGTGACAGAACTGACGCCCGCAGAGTCGGAAAATCCNTTAAGTGGATATGGCAAGACCGTTTCGCATGTCATAGTGGGCCTAAAAACGGTGAAGGGCACAAAACAACTTCGTCTCGATCCAAGTATCTACGAAGCTATCTTAAAGGAGAAGATNGTTGTCGGCGATGTTGTATACATCGAGGCNAACACTGGCGCCGTCAAGGTACGNCATCAATACACTCTGTTTCAGGANAGGCCTTGAACACTCAAATCCAGCGNGTGGGNCGATCGGATGCGTACGCCTCCTCCTATGATCTGGAATCCGAAACGTACGTTCCTCTACCAAAAGGNGACGTCCACAAACGCAAAGAGCTTGTGCAAGATGTGACCCTTGGNGATTTGGACGCAGCAAATGCACGGCCACAAGGAGGTCAAGACATCATGAGCGTCATGGGNAGCTTGGTGAAGAGCGGGAGGACAGAGGTGACAGATAAGCTACGGAGGGAGGTCAACAAGGTAGTGAAAGGCTATGTTGATCAAGGTGTGGCGGAGGTCGTTCCTGGTGTTGTCTTCATTGACGAAGTGGGTGTTTATTCGATTGACCATGTCATTTGCTGCTGTGCTNAGACGTCAGTGTGCTTAGGTCCATATGCTTGACATCGAGTGTTTCACTTACCTGAACGCTTTGCTCGAGTCCCCTATGGCACCAACGGTCATCTTTGCTACCAATCGCGGCAACTCGCTAGTCCGCGGAACGACTGATATTGTCGCACCTCACGGTGTTCCCGTNGATCTGCTCGACCGGTAANGTCCTCTTGATTCAATAATNGAATTTANNTCTCATTCTTTTCGAATAAGGTGTCTGATAGTTAAGACCGAAGGGTACACTCGTGAGCAGGTCGGCAAAGTCGTGCAAGTGCGTGCGACAGTGGAAGGCCTCAAGCTTGGCGAGGGCGTACTCGATCGACTCGCGGCAGAGGGCGAAAAAAGCTCGCTCCGTTATGCGCTTCAGCTGCTCACGCCAGCTTCTATATTGGCTGGTCTTGCCGGCCGGACGCAGATTGAGATGGAAGACATTTCNGAGATGAATGAGCTNTTCTTGGACGCGAAGACGTCCGCAAGCATGATTGGGGGTGGAGCGAAATCGGCTGATACATAGTTNNGTGNTTCGGGAGAGGACCATGGTAGGCNAGTGTCGTACAGTGAGTTTTCTCGTTAATAGTCTTCTCCTGCTGACCTCTTCTGCCTGGTTGTGGGTTTCCAGGTTCGCTGCGTATACTGTACCCNTGTTTNCCAGACTATCAGAATTCTTCTTCTTTTCTNGAGCGAGGACTTGTTTGTTGTAAACTATCTCATGCTCTTCACGGAAGTTCCCATCTCATCCGATTTACCACAAGTAACTGCCAAACGGGTAGANGTTTTTTTTCTTNNCANACAATGCTCCCCATNCTTTCCCTCTTATATGCCATTCCTGGTGGATTCTATANCCTTGANCTTACATAGNAACNTCTTTCACAANCTGCATTCTGAATGCNTTTNCGTGCGTTCTTCCATCTATTCCACCGATCGCAGTTTCCTTCTCATNGCTTTCTTCTATTCTGAGATAGGNNATTGATTGGGATTGCACATCACACGCCGCCCATTCTATATGCAAGACGCGCGACTTCCCTCATTCTTCAGTCCGACTCGAACGNGACATCCTACCAAGCGCCATCGACTGTGCGATACGCGCTGGCCAGTTCTCAGTCCTNAGGCACGTTTGTTCNGTCCAAGCGCACGGGTTCGACGCATCCTGTCAGANCTATTACTGCTTTTGAGTGGGTTAGGGAGAAGGTTCAAAGACATACATCATCGACATTCTAGAAGACCCAATGACCNTNTCTCATTCCNCGATACAGGACCTGAGAGGTACTCATCTCTCNTTGTTACTAGAGATAGCGGACTTTCCAGGTTGCTTTCTCCGCNACCATGCTCCAGATTCCGTGCCCNGNCCCGTACCCCACATACGGNTGAACATGTTCTATTCAANCTGTCTCCGCCTTCATTCAACTGTGGNACGTCCGAAGCGNCCCGGAGTCGTTGAGGAGCTGNAAANGGTAAGTGGACNCTACTGACCAGACTTCACGANCGGTATNATGAGCTCTTGGCGGTACTTGGTGCACGGCAGAGCAGACAGCTGTGGATGCAGCCTCNTCCTGTCGCATGACTTCTATNACCCCACGCACGAGTTGTGGTCTGACNTGAAAATTCCCCATGGCATCATACCATCCCAATAGAGTGAANGGATTCTATTCACAACGTCTAGGGGAAGATGATGGCCATTTAGGAATACGAAGTGGACACGAGTCGCAGCTTCTATGAGGATAGGTCAGTCTCGCACGTTTCAAGTTACGTAGGTCATATGCTCTGCCGGTTCTTTTCTCTGGCTCATTTGAAGTTGGCTGAATCCAGTGTTCTACTCACAGGTCATGCGACGTTCGTGGGGAGGGTGCAACGATCTGTCACGAGGCGTACTGCTGTGTCGAAACAATGTTCCCGCCTCCTTGTGGACAAACTCCGTCTTAGATCCACGCGAATATACCTCCGCAGAAAGATAACGGCCGCTGGGTATCGTTGTATGGAGTCTCACCTATGAGGAAGGTTCCTGGCAGGAACAAGTATGATCGTGTTTCCTTGTAAAATCGATCAAGATCTGACCTATGTATAGCTACTAATAGATATGTCGGAGGTGGTGTCGGGAAGCCTGCGCCGGTGAGGATCAGCACAGTGATTGTCATCATCATTCGTCGAGCTGACAAGTCTAGTCCGACTATATCCTGATGTCGAAAATAAGGCGGCCCAGGGCTGCAGGCGCTTCAACATCACCCGACGAGGGTGTTCCGGTGGTGCCTGTGGTCCGAGCAGTGTTTTTCAGCGATGGGATGATTATGAATGCACGAGTATGACAGGGACCTCGGGCAGGTATTCCGTTTCTTCGGCGCTGGCCTCAGTATTAAGTGAAGACGACCAAAAGGGGACGCTCCTCAGCTGATCTGGGGAGCGGCTTCGCTTTGCTGATCAAGAATATGACTTTTTTTGTGATTGCGTAGGGCGCGGGCCCCGTGTACCGACAAGTCACCCCCTTTGGTTTCACAGGACTCTCTGGGCATATACAAAGGACTTAGCATGAGGCCCGCCGCCGCCAGCCTGAGGGACACAGACACAGACGCCACGTCGGCGCACTTAAAATGCGCGGTTGCGGGAATTGGGAGAGATGGGATCCCGTTCCTGTCCTATATCAAACGGTTCTGGACACGTCGCTGCATCTTCGAGAAGTCTGCTTTCACTGACCGAAGGAGGACCACTTTGTAGTGCTTCTTCACACTAGGAAAGGGAGGGCCATTCTGTGCCATATTTGGCAGGCTCCCTGTCCCCATAGAAAAGCAGAGACATCAAGGCCAGAATTTGATTGTCCTTCCCCCACTATCTGTCCTCCATCCTCATATTCGGTAACGCTTCTGAGTGCCCTTCACCATGACCATTGGGGGTCCTCCCGCAGCTTATTTTTTCGAGGACCGCAGTGGCCTCGTAGCCAACTCCGACTTTGACGAGGTGTACGACCGCATGTTCTTGCGTGTCTCCTCTACCCCACAGCGGACGCAAAATGCGGGTTACATGATTTATGACATGGGACATCGGTCTACAAGTCACGGCGATCGACACCACTATTATCGCGAGCCTGCTATCATTCTTGATTTTGGCCCGAACGGTGCACTCGGCACAATGTGGTTCACGCGAAATTCCTCGTCTGTGCCGATGCACCAGTACTTGCGCAAGGTCTCGTTCTTTGGAGGGTGAGCCGTGCCCCGCCATTTCGGCACGTTCTGGGGCTGACCAGATGTTGCCAGGACCCTGTTCAGAAAGTTCAAGGCTTCTGATGGAAAAGAGTACAGATGGGGCCATCGTATGGTTGCTGATCAAGAGTGGACGGTGAGGACACTGAACGGTGTTTTCAAATACACAGGCTGATCTTCATACCCATCCAGTGCCTCGACGCCGATAATATCCTCGTCGCTCACTACAACCTCAAGCCTCCAGACCGACCTGCTTACGGCACGTCGGGAAATGTCCTCACGATCTATGAAACATTCGTACACTTATCAATCGGTAAGTAGCGGTGCCTTGCCCGTCCCATGATCGCCCGCTCACCCCACATTCGTTCCACCTATTTCAGAGCTTTTGACATCCTTGTGCATCATGCGGCACATTGCGCAGCACAATTTGTGATCTCCCACGCGCAGCTCTGTGAGCTGTCCCAAAATCATCTGCACTCACTGTACTCTCGTCTTCTTTAATTCTTGTCGCCACCGGACCTTGCAGGACTCAGTCATGTATGTATGTACTTGTCATGTTGTATCACACCACGGCTCTTGCACATGAAAACCGAGGTAGGCAGTGCGCCTCCTCAGCACTGCGGAAACCCTGATTATGATGGCGCCGCCACCGAAGGGCACCTGCACTCGCTGACCAGAACCGCACTACTTGGGCCTGGTCAATAGATGTGGGGTGTAAGTGGAGCTTGCCGAGAGATAAGTGAGTGAGAAAGAAGTCTTGAGAGAACATTCAGAAATGCTCGTTTTGGTAGGTTGTCCTCATGCAAGTGTCGATAGTGCTAGCCTCGTGGCCTCTCGAGACCCTTCGCACTCTGCACTGAGTACCCAGGCTTGAGAAATTCAGAAGGACCAGGAACTGCCGGGGTCTCCTGGAAGCTGGAGCGCAGCGCCGCGGCAACGTTGCGTGTTATGGCTTTGTCGTCTCTTAGAAATTTGATTTTAAAAGGCGAGCTCTGAACGATGAAGCTGATATATATATATGGCTCATTGCGAGGAGGCAAGCAAGAACGATGAGACCTTCGCTGATCATGGCAAGGAATCCGATTGNAGGACTCCAGAATCTTGGCGAATGAGGTTTTTCTGTGTATTTTTTTTTGTTAGACTTTGTCGAAAACCGCCCTCAAATGGAAAAAGAATTGAAGTGGTGATTTTGGGATCAAGCTTGTTCTGAATGTACACTAGGGGAGACGCTTCGTTCATTATCGGTTACTAGACAATCAGTACCTAACTTACATGTATGATGCTGATACCGAAGTAAGTATTGCAAGAATCTCGAATCTCTGATAGCACATCAGAACTGTACGCNGGAAGGAGAGAACTACAGAATTAGTCCCTATATCAATGTAAGATCTCACCACTGCAGACGTCTGATAGCAGATCAAAAACGCCGCAAGAGTGTCAGAAGTAATTGTCAAAGGATGGAATGAGAGGTCATGACAAGAAATCTGCACGGAAGAAACCCTACGGCTGAAAATACTGGACCCACGATGTTGTCAGAATATCTGGGATGTTTGACAAGACATTGATTGTGGGGCTGTCGGAAAACTTGTTCACCTCCGATGCACTGACGTATTGTCGTATGCCAGTCAGATATGGCACCTTATTCGCCCATTGGGGGGGTATGCAAGTGAATGCGCTTCAGAGGGCGACCAGCTGCCGCCCGATTGGAGACAATTGTCCTCAATCTCTGCGGAGAAAACCGGAGGTGTGTCTGGCTTTCCGTGGTAGTCGTTTCCATGACGTACATGACGAGGTCCTCAAGGTGAGGCAGCAGCGAGCCGTCGTCGGCCAGAACCATGAGGGGGTTTTTTGGATTGTCGGCAATGATGGTGAATTTCCTCACAAACNGCATCTGTTCCAGAATTGATCTCCACCGAGAGAGCGGGCGAAAAANGGCCCCTACACGGCCAAGGTCCACAGACAACATATAGATAAGAGTGGGATCGAACACCCCGCAATGCAATATATCGGATAGCTGAATGTCACTTTCAATATGGTACATGCATCCGGAGGTTCGATCCTCTCTGAGCAAGTAGAAAGACATNTCGTNCGGCCTCCATTGACGAGTCAACTCGGTCACATTGACCNTATGGTTATACGGTATTGACCGTAGGTGGTGAGGAACCTCGCCATAGGGATTAGGACAGACAGAGATTTGAATGAACACAGATGGACGGAGAATCAGGTAAGCCAAGACGGTCGCGATAAGANGTGAATCATCCATTTCCAGGACAAGAACTCGGAGATGGTCCAGAGCCCCCGAAGCAAGATGTTCACTATTAATGTATCTGGGATCCCAACTGCGTATGACTAGGACCTCGAGGAGAGGATTATCGGACAGGAAGAATAGNAGGGTGGGAATGGAAATAGAGGCGTCACTTCCCGGCGAGCATAGAGAGAGATGNGTGAGACCCCCCAAGCGGTCCGCCCATGACATTGAGGAGAAGTCTTTGAGACGCAGGCATCTCAGACTCGGCATCTCAAAGATAGTGAGTAGCTCATGGTCATTCGAACCTGANGAAACAGTCTCAAGCGCGAAATACTCCAATNGAGGCATGCTGAGAGGTGACTGCAGCTCATGTTGAGTGCGACTCGAACCTTCTAGGTGACAATATCGCATTATACGCGAGTGTCGTGATAAANCATGCATAAATGCCGCCGAGTTGCTGACATCGAGGGTAGCAAAGCAAGTGAAAGAGCGCGATCGCTCAAGGCAAGTGTCGATCAGCTTCCACGCGTTTTCCGTCAAGGACCACGGGAATTCGATTGTTACCGAGTTGATAAGATCGCGTCACATTCCCGCCAGAACTGGCATACGTGCGATAGTTTCAGAATCCGTCGAGCATGCACATAATATTGAAGTGGTGCTGGNTCAAGACGGCTCCTNATTCCGAAATGTTTGGATNTCGAGTATTTTGGAAGCGAAAGATCGAGTATATAACCTAGTATTTCGATGGNCAATCGATTGCCTGGAAAAATCGCGTTTTNNATGACCNCGAGGGTCGTTCGAACCAGTTGAATCTGTACAACGTCGCGTGGCCGAGGCACGATCAGCGTTAGCGCCGNCNTTCAAGCAGAAGCTACGATACAAANCTCGTGGACATGGGAACCATATTCCATGCGTAATCTTGAAGGTATCATGAATAAGCACGAGCATTTGTTGGTTTAGAGAAAGAGGGAGATAGGATAAGCTTACTCGTGATTGTATTTTAAGTCCGTCTGAGCTAGTTTCCGAGCTAAGGCTTCAAGCAATTCGCGAGTCGAGGNTTTATTTGGTGAAGACATCTAGGCCGATTGATATCGGCTTCAGATATAAAAAAAAGGACTCAAACGATTTCTACGTACCTCCGTGCAGTCGCGATGGGGGAAAGGAGGGGAAAGGGCCGCGGTCACGACAGTCACATCGTCACGGCAAAATTCAAGTGACTTTGCCATTTGGGCAGGCCCATTGCTCCCGACAATGTTCAAGCGTTTCGCGTCAACATCCACAGGCCGACTACAGCCCACCATTCGCCAAGTCCTTGTTCTTAAGCCCACCAATGAGAATATATATGTTAACGGATGGGTCAAGTCCGTGCGCCTCCAGAAACGCGTCGCGTTCGCGATGATTCAAGACGGAACGTCTGCGCAGAGCCTGCAGGCCGTGTTCACGAATCCCAGTCTTGCGAGCGGGTGCGTCACTATGCGATTCCTAGAGTGGCTGTAGCCGTAAACTGAAGCGTGCGCATTCCAGCTTGACGAATGGAGCGAGCGTTCGGTTGACTGGGAGATTGAGCGAGAGTCCTGGAGCTGGGCAAGAGAAGGAGCTGCAGGTGGAGTCATTGGACATACTAGGGACATGCGACCCTGCGGTGAGTACGACATATTCTATTTATTTATTTCTAGAGATGATTCGATACCTTTGGATCAGAAATACCCTATCCAAAAGCAGACCATGTCTGTAGACTATCTCCGAGACCATGCACACCTCAGACCGCGCACAGATGCCACAGGGAGCATGTTACGGCTTCGGGACCAGACCATGCGGTCCCTGCATGACTATTTCAATGTGAGTCGTAAGGCTCCATTTGCAAATGACTATTGAGGGGATGTTACAGCGAAACGATTTCTGTTATGCACACACGCCCATCATCACCTCCAGTGACGCCGAAGGCGCGGGCTCCACTTTCCGAATAGCACCCATCACGACAGAACCACCACCTCACCCGCACGAGTTCTTTTCCCAACCGGCCTACCTCACCGTGTCGTCCCAGCTACACCTCGAAGCCCTCGCGAACGCGGTATCGAGAGTGTGGACTCTGTCCCCATGTTTCCGCGCGGAGCGTTCGCAGACGAACCGCCATCTCGCCGAGTTCTGGATGCTCGAAGCCGAGTGGGCGTTCACGCGTGATGTGCACGATCTCTGCCAAGTCGTCGAGGACTCGCTCAAGGACGTCCTGCGATCTGACAGCCCCGATCGACAGGCGCTGTGGAAGAACGGGGACGCGTCAAAACGGGCCATGCTCGATGCCGCGTTGAACGAGACCTGGACTCGAATGTCGTACAGCGACGCGGTCCGAGAGTTGCAGAGGCACGATACGACCGCGCCTGGGGAGTTCAAGTTCAAACCTGAATGGGGCAAGGGGCTGCAGAGCGAGCACGAGCGCTGGTTATCTGAAAAATTGGTCGGGGGGCCGGTGTTTGTTGTCGATTACCCCGCGGAGATCAAGCCATTTTACATGCGCCTGAACGAGGACGGTCGGACCGCGGCTTGTTTCGACCTCCTCGTGCCGCACGTCGGGGAGTTGGTCGGTGGATCCCTTCGCGAAGAACGATTGGATATGCTGGAGCAATCTTTCGAAAAACATCGGTTGGATAGGGCTGCGTATGGGTGGTACTTGGATTTGCGGAAGTATGGGGGTGCGCCGCATGGAGGTTTTGGAATGGGCTTTGAGCGGTTGATCAGCTGGATTGGAGGGATCGAGAACGTGAGGGAGTGTATCCCCATGCCGCGGTGGGCAGGCAGGATGTTGCTTTAGACCCTTTTGTAGACTTTGATCTGTTTTGAATTGAATTCACCTCCTGAACACTACTCAGTTCTTTCTTTCCTTTGCCTTTTCCTTACCCAGGATGACCGAGACGTAGCGTCGCGCGTGGTACACGTGATGAGACATTCGTGTCATGTGCTTTCTCCTCCTTGTCATTCACGTTCACCGCCCAAAAGTCATGGCGAAGAAAAACGCGTCTGGGAGCAGTCGAGGAAAAGCACACGGTTCTGGACATCACAGAGGAAAACGAGGGGGAAGGGGTAGTAGCGGGAGTACTGCTGGACGCGCGAGATACGAGTTTGGGGGCCAGTTTGACGACGCAGGACGGCCGGAAAGCGCAATTGACGAGGTGGCGGAGGAGGAAGGTGCGGAAGAAGAGGAGGAAGAGAGTGGGGAACAATCTACCAGTGAGCTGACATGTAACTTTTACGAGCGATGCAGTGTTCAGTGCTCAACCGAGCTCAGAAATATCTATCGATGTTCCCGTCGCGATGTGGGTGAGTCGGTTCGTATCTATGATCCCTTCGAGGCTCACTGCACTATAACCATGACCGTGACCTGTCTGTCTCCGTATGTGTTTGTGATGACAGGACTTTGACCACTGCGATCCACGACGCTGTTCCGGAAAGAAACTCGCGCGATTGGGTCTCATCAATGAACTTCGAATAGGCAGCCGATTCCGCGGGATCGTTCTTTCGTGCGTTGGTGTCGCGATTTCTCCCCTCCCCTCCTCCCCTTTCCATCTGTTTTAAAATAGTAGAGAGTGATTAGTCACTTACGGAATGACGTGGGCGACGACAACATACAGACCGAGAGGAACGCAAGTGATCAGTCCCTCTGACAAAGACATCATACTCAAAAGCGGGCTCGCGGTCGTCGAATGTTCGTGGGCACGTCTGGAAGACGTCCCATTCCATAAAATCGCGAGCCCGCACGAGCGACTCCGTGAGTCGGACGAGTCATCTTATCTCGTCCAATGCTCATGGCCGTTTTACCAAAAACAAAAAAAATCGAAACGAACGAACCCAGTGCCGTACCTCGTAGCGACGAACCCGACGAACTACGGCAAACCATGGCGTCTCAATTGCGTCGAAGCCCTCGCGGCTGCGTTTTACCTCACGGGGTTCGACGCGTACGCGGAACGATTGCTCGATGGCTTCGGATGGGGAGGCGCGTTCTGGGACGTCAATCGGTGTGTTCTCTCCTGTGATTTTGACTCGGGCTGTCGTCATCGCCGCTGACCAGCCGTATTGGTTTCTCATTTTTTTAAATATGTATCTTATCGCTTGGGGGTTTTCTGATATCTATCTTTCATTCAAATATTTTATTTTTGGACATGCGGAATATCGGAATCACACTAGACCGTTTATCGAACGGTATCGGACTTGTGGGACGGCTGAGGAGGTCAGCGCGATGCAGGCGAAGATCCTGGAGGAGTCAGAGGCCAGTTACGAGCAGTCTCGTCGAGGTAATGTTTTCCTTTCCCCTCCCCTTTTCTTCTTGTTATTATTGCGGCGAAGAGGTTTGCCTGAGCTTTGCTTGATTTCCGCATCGTAGATCGGGAGAAGGAAGAAGAGGGAGGCGATTTACTGTTCGAGAATCCGAACCATATTGCAGCTGCGGCGTATGGCATCGGTAGCGGACACAGTGATCATCCGGATGAAGGTGAGGGAGACGAAGAGCCAGCGTGAGTTCTCAGCTCATCACCATCGTTGTATTGTAATTGTATCGAGGTATGTACGAACTTACCGGGGTTGTTGGTCCTGGAATTTTCTGACGGGTTTTATATTCCACCATTCAGTGATAAGGAAGCAAGTAACTTGAGCGGCAGACATAAATGGCACTACATAGTACTAGTAGTAACTCAACACTGTCAGAATTATTGATTGAATCTCGTCGACGGTGGAGGGGTACCTCCAGCCTTGCTATTGCGAGTAAGTACATATTTGTCCACAACCAAACAGCAAACTCAAAGCGGCGTCCGCTTTGCCGGATTCATCAATTTTGTTGGCAACAACAACTGCGCTCCCGCCGGCCGCCGCCGCCATCTTCAATACGGTTCGTGTGGACCGTCAAAACAATGGTTTCTAGAGGTTTTCCCAACTTGCTTTTCACTGTCGAGTCCTGCAGTCGATAATATACACCAGCGCACTAACACCGGCATACCCCACTGGCATGGTCAAGCTTTCCGCCTTGCCACGATCGAGTCTTCGCGCACCTCACGACGTCTAGCAGACAACGTTTTGGATACCTGACACTGTTCGAGTTCAATTTTTTTTTTCTGGCGATGACAGTCAAGTGTTCCACTTCCAGAGTTTTCCATTTGTAAAAGGGAGGTTTGCAAGCAGGCTACTCTATCATAGGCTGGCCCTGATACAACGTGTGAGTATGACGACAAATGAACATCAACACTGAGAATGCTCGAGCTTACCAACCGCGAGAGCATGGCTGAGCACTGGCTGAGCAAGCAGGATGCAGCTGTTCTTTGAAGATGCGATAAATAGGTTCGCACACGGCTCTCCCTGGTAAGCTCAAATTCCATCTCTCACTCACAGGCAGCCCCAAAATTCTCGCGATGTCCCCATCCACAACGCACATCTTCATGACTGGCGTTACAGGTAAGTCGCGCCGACGTCATTCATACTTGTGCCCCGCGTTAAACGCTCAGCACTCAACGTTCGACCCCACTTCTTTGACACTCTCCTCCTGGGTCAGGTTATATTGGCGGATCCGTCCTGCAGCGCCTCCTAAGCCATCCCAAGTCGGAGACTTTTCAGATTACCGCGCTCGTCCGGAACGAGGAGAAAGCGAAGAAGCTGCAGTCCATCGGCATCAAGACGGTGATCGCGTCTTTGGATGACCTTGACCAGCTCGCAGATCTTGCTGCCGCGGCGAACGTGGTCATTCAAACCGTCAGTCGAATGTCTCCTTCCTATGTTAGGTTTACATCGTGCTTACAGACGAATTTGGCTTAGGCCAATGCGGACCATCTCCCCGCAGCTAAGGCTATCCTGAGCGGCATTAGACAGCGGCACGAGAAGACTGGCGAAGTGCCCATCTTTATTCACACTGTAAGCCTTTTCTCTTCTGCCCGTTTCTTGTTCATTACGAGTTGAACCTGTAACTCTTTTTCAGTCTGGAACGGGTAAGTCGGCTCATTTAAGCATCATGACTGCAAAGATCGTGGCTCTGAGACATGTTGTGCTTGCGAAGGTGTTCTCGCGGATGATGCTGTTGGTGATAAAATTACGGACACGATTTACCACGATTCGCGACCCGAGGAGATCGAGTCATTGCCAGACACTCAGCTTCATCGGAACGTCGACTTGGAGATCGTCAAGGCCGATACGGAGGGTAAGGGTTTCTTGCCGTACACAGAAGCCTCCAAGCTGACATTCCGGTCTATGTAGGCTATGTTCGCACGTTCATCGTAGTGCCGCCGACAGTTTACGGTATCGCAGAAGGTTCTCTCGTCGACCTCGGAATCCAGAATCCATACTCGATGCAAATCCCTTACCTTATCAAAGCGTGTCTCTACAGAAAACGTGCAGGCGTAATCGGAGAAGGCAAGAACGTCTGGTCAAATGTCAACGTAGCTGAAGGTCGGAGCACTCTCCTAGGTGTCGACTAGATTTTCTGACCCTCTCCTTGCTCTATATAATTCTGAGCCGACAGTGGCGGATCTGTTCATCTTGATTTTGAGTGCTGCCCTTGCAGACCCGCAGACACCGCACGGTCGCGAGGGCTTTTACTTTGGCGAGAATGGCGAACATGTTGTGTACGATATCTCGAAAGAGATTGGCAAGGCTATGGTCGAGCTCGGGTTAGCAAAGAGCTCCGAGCCGACTCCATTCTCTGCTGAAGAAATTCAGACGTCCTTCGGGGTATGTGACGCCACCACATCTTACTACGGGATGTACTGATAGGTTGATTTTCGTAGGGCACGTACCTCGGCACGAACTCCCGTGCACGGGCGGAGCGCGGAAGGGTACTAGGATGGAAACCGGTCAAGACGACGAAGGACATGTTGGCCAGCATCAAGCCGGAGGTGGAGGTTATTGTTGAATTGTCGAAAAAACATCCTTTACAGTGGCCTACCACTGTGGACACCGGAGCAG
>SGPL01000712.1:0-14658 GCA_004802705.1 Bondarzewia mesenterica
AGTCTGGAGCTTCCCGTACTCATTCGGTATCTTTCTGACAGTATATCTTGATGACCCTGTGTTCGCGTCCCAGCCGAGAGCTTCTTCATTGCTCCCACTGGTTGGCACAATCCACCGGTGTCATTTATCTCACAGGTACGTACGATTTTTTGTTCGTGTTCCTTCCTGACTGGTCAGAGGTGCACGTTCACTGTGTATAGGGCCTTTGATATACCCATACATTGCACGATTCCCACAACACCGACGCCCGTGCTTGTGGATCGGCGGGCTCCTGTGTTGGACCAGTCTTCTGGGAGCTAGCTACGCAAAAAAAAGTGATTTCCCACTTTTTTTGCACGGCAATGTTTTCTGGATCAAACGTACTCACATCTGCCCTCGGTATCCAGGTCGAGCAACTCGTTGCTCTACAGGGCGTCATGTACGCAGTGGGAGGATGTTCGAGCATCAATTTTTACTGGCAGAAATAATCGTCAAGCTTACTCATCGCGTGCACAGCATTGCTTTATGCCCCATGCATATCATACATCTCTGAGTGGTTCGTGAAACGCAGAGGTCTAGCCAATGGAATTGTCATGATGGGTTAGTCTCCGCCCTACCTCTCACGTCCCCCAGAACTCACCAGCACCTAGGCACCGCCGCCGGAGGTCTTGTATGCCCATATGTGCTCCCCCCGCTCCTCCGTGCTCACGGAACAGCGGGAACGCTCCGCATTCTTGCAGTAGCCATCATTGTGCTTCTCCTCCCTGTACTTCCATTTGTGAAGCCACGTTTGCCTGAGTCGCGAATGCACGGTCCTGGACGCAGGTCTGTGAGGCGCGAGTGGTTGACGGATGTGTCGTGGTGGATTCTCATGGTCACCAATACTATCCACGGATTTGGAGCGTTCGTGCCGATACTGTACCTTCCAAGTTCGTGCACGTCCCGCCAATGTTTTCCTGCTCGCTTTTGATTCCTTCATAATTTATTCTGTCCATAGCATTCGCGTCGGCTCTCAACCTGAACAGTTCTTCCACGTCACTCACCATTGCCCTTCTGAACGGTATGATGTTCAGACTATCTTCTCCGTTCACAGCCTGAATTCGATTGCTCAGGCGCTTCTGCCATCGGCCCTCTCATTCTCGGCATCCTTACCGATCATTTCTCCCCGTGGCCTCTGGCCCTCTTCACCTGCATCCTGACATCGCTCGCCACCTTCGTCCTCTGGGGTGTCGTTGGAAACGTTACAGCCGGACTCATGGTCTTCGGCACGGCGTACGGTTTGCTCGCGGGCGGGTGGACGACTCTTTGGGCGGGATTCGTGCGGGACATGTCCAGTGAGCACCTTCTATCCCATCTCTCCCACGATATCTATTGACCAGGAAACGGCATGAAACAGAAGACGATCCGTCGCTCCCGACGCTGCTCTATGGGTTCCTCATGCTTTCCCGAGGACTCGGCAACGTCCTATCCACGCCGATCTCGACCAGCCTGTCCTCCGCCACCACCAATGTCACATCCACATCGTCCTCCCTTGGACATGAGGGGCGGATGGGCTTCAGTGTCGCGGACGGGAAGTTCGAAAAGCTCATTGTCTATGTAGGCTCTTGCTTTGCGGGCGCTGCGGCCCTCGCGCTGGTTGGGTGGGGCGGAGACAAGGCCGTTCGGCTGAGGAGGAGTTGATCAAGTGGGCCTGCAAGTTGAAATTCAAATCTTGCATGATTTGCAATGGCTTGATGGAGGTGCCCCCATTTTTTCGGCCTCGCACATTTTGGCTTGTAGACTCTGTCCCCGAATTGTTGTAGCATACCTACAGCATGGAGCGCTAGCTAAACATCATTCTAGACTGATGGCGTATTCGAACTAGAATTGCATATTCTATGTTCCTGCGCACGGGTGAGCTCTTGAAGATTGGAAGACAGTCGAGATATTTTCTCCGACATTAAACTATGCGATCTGAGCAACTTACCATCTAAATATTCCCTGCGTCGCTAACAGCGGAGCGCACTCACGTCGTCGCGCATGCTATAACGCCCTATTGAGGGACGAAGTGAGAGGATATAAGCGGAGCAGTGTTAGAGAGAGATGAGTCTCGTGCGTAAGTACTGATCGTGTCTCATCTCAGCGCTCATTCACTGTAAGCTAAAGGAACAAATCTGACTCACCAGCCAATAAATACAATGGCCCGGATGCGAGGGGGCGTTGACGTGCAGGATTGGACCCGCGCAATCTACTACAACGCCAGGCCGAAGACCCAAGGCCCAAAGCCCGTGAATCCAAGATAAGAGACACAACCGCGAAGGACGCGGTGTCGCTGCCAAAGGCTAGCGCCTTGGCGCAAATCGTAAAGAGAGGCATAGAAATCGTGGCGAGACGTGAGGCATCGTTATGGTCTGTGCGATCGAGATCGAGAAGAGCTGGGACAACATAACAACGATCAGAACTCGCGGGGGGGGGGGGAACAAGCGAGGACGTACTCGTGTACTTCAATCCGGACACTAGGCTTGCTGAGGATGGACTTCGTTTTTTTGTGTTGGGTATGGCTGGAGCCCGCAGGCAGAGGCCGTTCCTCAGCAGTTGGTGTGGTACGTCGATGCCGTACGGGCTTTGGGGGCATCGCAGGCGGGGAGACATGTCGAGGAGGTATTGGGAGCGGCTGCATGAATGGTGCCGCTGCAGGCTGGAATGGAGGCAGATGTTGACCTACGGCAGGGGCCGGTGTCTGAACCTGAGAGTATGCACTCTGAACGGACGCGATCTCCTTCCGATGGCGCTGATTGGATGCTACGAAGAAAAAGTCTCCAAGCGTAGGTGACCGTGATGCGTACTAGTAAGCGGGACATCAACGCACCTTCTAGCAGTCGCATGTCCGCTTCTCGATGAAAGCTCTGCATCAGCGCAGAGTACCTCTTGACCTGCCACCCCATCTGACTTGCACGGGCCTTATTCCCTTGCGACAGTGCCCACTTCTTTTCCTCCTTGAACCGCCGCCGTTCGCTATCCGCCAGCGACGCTTTCTTCCTCAGCGCAGCGACCTCGCGCTCAAGTGGGTCCATAGTGTGGTTGGGATCAACCCAGTCGGACAGGGAGTCCCACGACTGCGTGGTGGCAGTCGTAATAGACGGCGTCGACTCTATAAATTCGCGCCGGCGACGGACGTGCTGGCGCTCGCGCTCCTCGCTCGAGCTGCGCCGGAACTGAACTAATCGCCGACGCGGTGGGTCATGCTCGACGACAGAGCCCTCGTAGCGCGCTTTAGCATGCCGTTCTTGCGTGTCGGTATCCTCCAGGACTTGTGACAGTACGTCGGTGAACAGCACACCCAGCGCCACGCCAAGTATGGTGCAGGCACATTCCGTCGTATTATGCGTAAACATAAAATTCATCACGAGACGCGCGGCGATACCAAACGTGAGGCCGAATGCGAGGTACTGGAATTCCATGATGAAATAGTAGAGGGCGACACCCTGCCAGAGGCCACTGAGGACATGGTCTTCGATAGAAGGTTGGTCTCGGACGGTGACAAACTTGTTGAATGCGATACGTGCACCGAGACCAAGAAGAAGGGAAATGGCTGTAGTAAACCGCATGGACTGTGCGTGTGGAGAGTGCTTAACATAGAGAGCGTAGAAAGGCAGTATGAATCAGACGACATCCTCCCCTCAAGCCGCCGCGTGTTCGCCGTCAGGCGCGTTTGTTCCCTCCACGTGATCGTAAACAGACTTCCAAGTCGTTTGAACTTTGAATGAATGATTTGTTAGATCGAGAAAGAAAGACTAAGTGTATCAGACTCTAAATGCACTGTTGCAAGCTTCGCAAGGTCGTACGCTAGCCTAAGCTAAGGGAGGCAGGCAAGTGAAAGTAACACAAAGATCACTTCTGGCTTTTCTGGCAGATACAATAGACGGTGTCGGAGAGAGCAATTTATACATAGCAATACACACAGTAGAGGAAAACAGTCATAGGTCCGTATCCACGTAGTTGGCCATCGGATCCTCCGTCATTCGTCGGTTCATCCGGTATGACTCTGTGAAGCGATCAGTCTCTAGCTTACAATGTGATGGACAAGAAGCACATACCCAGCTCGTCCTTTGTGACGTCGAACTTCTTGCTATCGCGCTCGTCACCTTTTGACTTCTTGCTGAACCGATCATCAACATCGTCCCCTCTTGACTTCCTCTTTCTTTCCTCGCTGATAGCCTCCACCATTCTATCTTGCTCCGACGCCACATCGATATCCCCGAGCTTCTTTCCGAACGCTTTCCCCTTATCCTTCTTTCCACCTTCCGACTTTTCCAGATGCTCCTCCACTAGTGACTTTGGTAAATTATCGGCAGGAGGAGCGGCGGTCGAAGAAGAGGCCAAGAGGTTCTGCGCACTAGAGGCTGCGTTGGCTTGTTTCCCAGCTTCGCCGGTGCAATACGAGACATGGATGGAAGAATGACAGCAGGAATAACCCCATATTCCGGTGTTAAGGTCGTACCAAGAGCCCCATACTCCCGTATGATTGTTGACAAGGACTAATGACTAGTGTCACGACAAACGGTCTCAAAAACGATGAACAAAATTGACGCACCATCTTCCGGATATTTCGAGCGAGCCTTCGCTCGTTCCTTGCCATGAATAATTTGACCTGTCCGCGAGTACTCGATGTACTCCTCCGTCTGCCCTTGCAGCAGCTCTTTGGGTGCCTTCTCCAAGTACTCCCCCCCACCGTATCTGGCCAGGGATGCTGACTTTCGATGCATCTTTCAGCTCCTCCTTCTTGTACTTGTACTCTTTGTGAAGAAGTTGTCCCTGCGTTGGATTGGCGTTCAGGTGGACATCATTGCCACGAGCCGCTGCTTGCCAAGCGAACAGCTGAAGTTCCTGGACATCTGGAGCTTCGCCAGATTGCCTGAGGTAGTTTTCACCTGCGAAAAGTGCCTAAATAGAGTTAGCATGATACTGAAGATTTGTTTGAATGAGACATACCTCTTCCGGGGGGATACTGAGCAATGGATTGTCACGCATGGAGCGTGTTTTCGGGTCGTAGTACGCGCTCGACGGATCCAAGTTGATGAGATACTTCGCTGTATCTTCACGGATACGCAAGTTCCGAACCGTTATCCGCGTCTTCGTATCCATCTTCTGGCCAACAGCGTCCGCAGCATCCGCATACTTGTCCTCATCCGCATCCTCCTCATCGCTCGACCCAAAATCAGCATCCCCCTCCTTCCCCTCGCCCTTGCCCGCCTTTGCCACCTTGCGCACTGCCGCGAGGTCAGTCGTCGTCTGATTATCAATCTCCTCCTCCCGCAACCGCTGCCGCTCCGCCTCGACAGCCTCGTACTCTGTGTAGATCTTCTTGTGCTCCGCCGGGTCGTACCCGTTCCACCGGTCGCGCTTCGCATCGTAACCCGTCGCGGCCTCTTGCAGGAACTCGTCAGCGCGGATGTCTTTGTTAGAGTACTTGGCACCCTTCTTCCGCGGCCGCTCGGTGCACTCCCGCTTCGCGTGCCCCATCGCGCCGCAGTTCTCGCATGCGCCCTTGCGGAATTTCTTCGCGACGGTCCCAGTCTTTATGTTCCGGTCGTACCAATTGTCGAGCTTGGCGGAGGTGCGATCTTCTGTCCATCGGCGCTGATGGCTCAGGGATGGGGCTCCGGTGTCCAAATACCATGGAGCCTGAGAGATATATTCTAGAAAAGAAATGTAGGCATATCACACTCAAGATAAAATATGTAGATACGTACGTGGGATGTGGGGGTTGATGGCCTTTCCCTCCTCATCTACGGCAGCTGGTGCTGTACCAGCTTTACGAGCTGCATCGAGGTCCTTTTGTCGCCGGAACTCCTCGCGGGACAGTTTCCCAATCGCTAGGTCGACATTTTATATTTACTTTCGACTCAATGTTAAGAGCAAGGTACTTACCACTGGAAGAGGCCATTGTTTGTTCAAGAGATTCAGAGAATGTCACTACCGTAATGAGCTGACAGAGAGCAGTATTTGTGGCTGTCGGCGGCTTGACTAAGCACCTCAATTACGTAATCAAGATCTCAGATATTGTGCAGATTTCGATCAGTTGGAGGAGTTAACTCACGGCGGTCAACGAAATATAGGGCAGGAATGATTTGTGAAATGGCTGGATGACCGTACTTACAAGCACAATTTGAGAGAATATACGCAGAAATTACAGGACGATATGCGACGGGGACGATGCGGCAGACAACCGACAAAAAGGAATGCAGAGACACGGGCCCGGGGAGGAGGTAGGAAAAAAATAGTAGGGTATGCCAAGATCAACACCAGGAAAAACTCGAATTATAAGCTCGACATGTATGCGCACTGCAACAAAATGAGAAGAAAATGTAGAAATGTAGACATGGCGATGGAGGTGCGACAGAGAGCGAAGAAAGCGAAAAGCAAGAAAAAGAATAATATGATCAAAAACGCAGCGCGAGATGTGCATCGTCATCACCGATAGGACTTTCCGTTGGTCTTCATGGACGAAGACGCAGACGCAGATAAACCCCCGTTGGCTTTGCTGCTACCTGTCCGTGGTTTTTTCGAGGTACCAGCGTCAGTAGCCTCCTTCATGACCATCTTGGCGTGAATCTCCTCCAGTTTTGCTGCCTTGACCTTTTTAGGCCAGAACAGCGTCACGAATCTACGAGAGGATATATGCGTGTGAGAATCAGAACATATTGATCAGGAAAGTGTTGAACTCACGTCCAGAGGTGTCTCCGCCATCTCTCACGATTCTCACCGGCGGCTTGCTTATTATCTAGAACCATCTCGATACGACGACCAATAGCAGCCAAGGATTCCTTCAAAATGGCAACCTTATCGTCTCTAGGCATATCACCACCAGACAGCTTGAGTTGTTTCTACAGGACACAAATGCATGGTCAGAAAGCTTGTACAAAAAGCACGCAAGGATGAAGCCGTACTAATTGCTTCTTGACCGGGCGTAACTCCTCCTTGGTAGCAGCTTCGTCCATAGAAGGACTAGATAGAAATTGATGTGTTCAAAAAGGCTTGCAGGAAGACCGTAACCAAACATGAACTCACCACTCATCCGACGACTCCGAATCTGTAAACGTCGGCGTCGGCCTGCGCTTCCGCTTCCGTGAGCTCCCATCGTCGACCGAAGCGACGGCCTCGCTCTCCGCGCGACGCTTCAGACTCCCACTGTGCGACGACGAGGCGATCGGCGGAGGCGAGACGGACTTGATATGACCCTTCGTCCGGAGCGAGCTCTCGTACGACCGCAGCTTCTCGTCGTGGTCGCGAAGGATGCCCAGCAGGTAGTCACCCCGCCGGACCAGGTGAATGGCGTTCGGGATGGGCTTGCTCGCCGCGTCCTCGCCCTTCTTCCCTTCCTCGAGGAAGAACTTGCCGTCGAGGTGCAGCTTCGGGTCCTTTGCCATCGTCTCCCAGTTGCCGAACCCATATAGGTAAGCACCGACGAGAAGCATCGCGTCGTCCTGCGGGCCCCATCGGCCCGACCAATTGAGCGTTGGGCGGATGTTTTCAATCGGGATCGACCAATTGTAGAGGTCATTGGTGTTAACGCTGATCGGATTTAGATGGTCGTAAAGGACGCGGAGGTCGCGCGTCCGGGAGACGACAGTCTCAGCGTTGATGTTCCCGACGTTTCGGTAGGCGACCAACACCGCCTTGCTTTTCTGAGCAGTGGTCAGTGTCTCTCCTGCCGCGATGCGGGTCCGCTTCTGGGTCTCGTTCTCCTCGACGGCGTTAATGCACAGCTCAACGATATCGTCCGCGACGTCCAAAATCATTCCCTTGTTCTTGTCCTTGAGCTTGGATTCCTCAACCTGGCGGAACGAATGGTAAGAAAGGAAGCCAACGCGCTATTGGAATAACCAACACTTACGATCACGTCGTAACGTTGCCGAATGTCTCCCCACCTCTGCATGCTACGGATGAGGACACGTACGTCCCTCTCCTTCAACTCCATCGCCTTCTGACTGGCTGACTTCCTGGTGGGAGCTTGTGTCTTCGCCTTCTTCGCCGCGGGTGCAGACGTCGGCTGGTCGATGTCCATGCCCTCGTAGGAGACGGGAGCATGTGACCGCTTGCGATCTCGAACCTCCTGCGCAGCAAGTTCCTCGGCCTTGCGCTGGTCTTCCTCGCGTTCGACCCGCTGTCGTTCCTCGAGCGGGATGATGTCCTCCCAGCTCATGTCGTTCTTGACATCACTCACAGCAGCAAACTGGGCCAGGAAACCCTCACCGCCCAGAGAGGTGCCACCGTCACCACTTTCAGCTATTGTCTCGTGGTCTTCGGCACGATTGAGAATGTCATCGAGGTCCATCTCGTCCAGCTTCTTGTTCTGCTGCGTGTCGTCCTTGTCAAACCTGTATGGTACCAGTCAGTTAGGCAAAGAATGCGAGGATGACGTGAAGTATAAACTCACATCTTCTGTGCGCCATACTTGAGCACGGCCGTCAACTCGTCCTTGCTCAAGTTGTCCGGCTTCGGCAACTCTTTGATATTCGCCTTCCCGCTCAAATGGGCCTGCGAAGTATCCATCTGGTTTATGACTGAAGAGTGAACTGTTAGTCACGTTACGCTCACCCAATGTCTGAAAACATGCAAACGTACTGGCGTACTCCAACACCATTTTCTTCTTCGCGCGCTCCAAGACATCCTCTTCCATCGTGTCCTTACTCACGAACCTGTAGACGCTGACATGCGACTTCTGTCCAATACGATGCGCACGTGCCATCGCCTGCAGGTCGTTCTGCGGGTTCCAGTCGCTCTGTAACAGCCGTTTCATGTTCAGTCGCGGTAAAATCAATCGGACACAAAGATACTGCACTCACGTCGAAGATAATAACAGTGTCCGCTGTCTCCAGGTTGATACCGAGGCCTCCTGCGCGCGTGGAGAGTAGGAAGACGAAATCCGGAGAACCAGGCGAGTTGAAGTGCGCGATGGACTTCTTCCGCGCGTCCGACGACACCATCCCGTCCAGGCGCTGATGGGGGTAGTTTCGAAGTGACAGGTAATCACTGAGAATGTCCAGCATCCGAACCATCTGACTAAAGATGAGAACCCGGTGCCCGTCGCTGCGCAAGCGTGCCAACAACTTGTCGAGCAAGACCATCTTCCCGCTGTTCATCACCAGGCCCTTGAGCGTCTCCTCGACAGAATCGGTCTTCGTCTCTGCACCATCGAAGAGGTACGGGTGGTTCGCAGCTTTCTTAAGCTCCATGGCTGGAGCGAGTGCGTTAGATATATCATCTTCCAGGACGAAACCCAAACTGACCTATATTAAGTAAACTTATGTTGCTATTACCATTCGCACTCTTGATAAGACCTTGAAAGTTCTATACGATTCCATGTGAGTATTTACTACGACTACCGGATAATACAATCACTCGCCTTCGTGAGAATGTTCTTGTAGAAGTGCGTCTGGAGCGCCGACATCTCGACGCGCAAGATGCGCTCGCTCTTCGTAGGCAGCGACGTGAGGACGTCGCGCTTCAATCGCCTGAGCATGAGCGACTCGAGCTGCTTGTGCAGCTCCTTGATTTTCGTCTCATGGTCCGCGTCGTTCAGGTCGAATTCGTTGGTAAGCAAAACTGCCCAAGACAACGATGAGGACATGGCAGGGGTAAAATTGAAGGAAAAACTCACATTTTTCAGGCATCAGGAAGTGCATCAACGAAAGGAGCTCTGCAATGGCGAGATGTCAGCATCAGCAAACGAAGCGGGCGAGAAGAATCTCGGAACGCACCTTTTACGTTGTTCTGAAGAGGCGTGCCGGTGATGAGCAGTTTTGATGCTGCCGAGAACGACCTCAACGCTTCGTACAGCTGGCTCTCCGAATTCTTAAGACGGTGAGCCTGCACGACAAAGTCCGGTTAAATTGACGATGGCTGCGGAGAGTTTGGAGACGACGTACCTCGTCGACGGCCAACACTTGCCACTTGATATCGCCGAGCTCCTTCGAATCTCTCAACGTCAGTTCATACGTCGTCAAGAGGACGTTCAACTTCAACTTCTTGTTCGTTGGCCCAAACTCGTAGCTTCTGATGACTTCGCGAGCAGCGGCAGTGCCGATGTAGGTAATAACGTTGAGCTCGGGCGCCCATGTCGCGAACTGCGACTGCCAGGCAGTAATAGTAGACAACGGTACGATCACTAGGAACGGGCCGTACTGGTGCATCTGGTGGAACAGATACGAAAGGAAGGCTACCGTTTGCACCGTCTAAAGCCGACAGTCAGCCGACCAACCCAGGGTGTAAGAGCGTATCACTGACCTTGCCGAGACCCATCTCATCTGCGAGGATGCCGTTCTCGCCCTTGGTCCACAAATAGGCCAACCAGTTCAAGCCAGTGAGCTGGAAGTCCTTCAGTTGGCCACCAGTCACAACGATGTACGGCGGATCCTCAGTGATCTTCTCGAACGCAGGTCGTTGATGCTTCGAATAGACCGCGCTCTTGTAAGGGAACTTGGCCTCTGCCTCTCGCGACCGATAGGCCTCGAGTTCGTTCTTCGCGATAGACCGAATTTCATCTTGTGCTTCCCACGTGCAGTGCTCATAGTTCAGCCCGGTCCACTTGCAGAAGTACTCGACCTGTCCGTCGATCGTGTCACGCTGGGCAACAATACGCTCGACGGTCTTGTAAGTCTCCAGCTCCTCCTTTTCGCGCTCCTTGTCGAGAAGCAAGGTTTCTCGCTCTTCAGAGGTGAGACCGGGCGCGGTAAGACGCGCGTGGTACAGTCGGTAGGCCTTGATGTAGTTATCCACGCGCTTCAATCCCTTGAAACGCTTGAGGAATTCGTACGTCTCGTCCGTGTTGTGGAGATGAGAGAAGTTCTTCCATTTGATGTGAAAACGCTGTCGAACGCTATGTTGAGCTGGCGAGAGACAAGGGTGAAAAATATGAACGTACAATATTGTCATACCACAGGTCCTCAGGATCGTCCAAGCGGTTCTCGTCTCGCGAGTGACTGAGGACGGTCTCTATCTCGTCTTCTTCCTTCAGTTGGGCGGTGGTATCGATGTAGTAGCCGGGATCCGGTTCATCGTACTGCGCGAAATCCTCGATGTCGTCGGCGTAGTTGGGGACCTTGACGCCTCGTGAAGAGGTTCGAAGTTCATCTCCCGACACACGCGGTTTTTTTCTTTTTTTTTCGAGCGCGCGCCATATTCTGAATCAGAGTCTGACGAGGGCTGTCTCGACACGACTACAGAAACAAGATTATCAGGGCCACAAAGGATCGAAATGTCGGCGATGCAGCACGTACCCTTCGGCTTAGTTGGTACCTTCTTTTTCTTCACAGCCTTCTTCTTACTACTCTGATACTCCTCGTCCGCGTAGGAGGCGTCGTCGTCGTCGTCATCGTCATCAGGAGTTTCCTCATAGCCCTTGCGGGAGCGGTTGAGTGAAGAAAGAGCTAAAGAGACGAAAACGGAAACATACAGAGTCTTCATCTCGAATGACCTAAATGAGATTATGTGTAGATTAGAATATGAAAATGCCACTACTGCTTGATATTAAACCACCAACCGGACGCCTGGATGTATTGGAGGAAGATGGGGCGGGGACGTAGCTGACGAGGGCGGGCTCTTGGTCGTCGACGTAATCACCATCGGCGTCGGCGTCAGGATCCTCCCTGGGGACATCGGAGTCGGAGTCGATCTGCATGTTGTCGTCGGAATCGTCACCGTTGTTGTTATAGCTCGGGACGAGTGAAGCAGGTGAGTGTGCAGAAGGATTGTCTAGTTGATTTAGAGCGAGCATGGCAAGGGAGGGGAGGTGGGATTGGACGGGGGAGGGACGTTGATGATGGGAGAGGAGGAAGAAAAGGGGACGATGGGCGTTGCTCTCGTCACGTCGGCAGATGTGGAGGCCAGACTGATTCACACGCGTGGCCATTGCTACGGGCAACGCCGGGCAAGGCTCGTTCGTCACTGCTCGTGACGAACTCCGATATAATCGTTGTTCTCGACAAATTTGCTCATTGGGGCTGTTTCGCGGCCCATTCACCTTGTTTTCGTGCTTCCAATTGTGCGTGGCCGTCCATTGTGCTCAGGAACAGTGTGCGCTTGCTGTCGTACACGCCGTGGAGGGCATCATCAGCCATGACTCGGCGCTTGGACCACGATGACCAACGCCCCCGTTATCTGTAATCCCACTCGGCTCGCCGGTCGAATTCGGTCGCGGCCGTCCGACGGCGACCAAGTGCAATGTCGCCACAGACATTCCCATTCCCGGCCTCCTTTTGTCCGTCGTCCTCATCGTCTCCCTCGCCTTTTTATTGTCACACGTCACACAGGCCCTTCCATCAGTAGAGTCTTTCTCGCCGCAGTCCACACTCGCCGGCAACGCCTTACCCGCACCCCTATCGCTCGCTTCTCGACATTCGCCTTGGCCCTTCGCGACCACCTCCTGTCATCCACCTTCTCGGCATTGTCAATGATGTCTGTCATCCACGCACCTGTGGCGTTCGGCCCTTCCGATTTATTTTCTCGAAGCGGTGCCCTGCGTTGCTGTATTCTCCGCGCTAGGGAGCATATGTACGATTATACAAATACACGGACATGGGATACGATTTACATGTCTTACACGCTGTGGGAGTGAGATGTGAGCGAGTGAGAGCCAGGACGGTTTGGACCCTAAATCAGGCACAAAAGTACACAAATACAGCCAATTTGGTCTCAATTTGCACCATTTTTGGTTATCCATATACCCTCGTTCGAAGTCCCGACCTCGAGCACGTCAGGTAAGTCTAGCACGGTACTCAACGTTAGACATCGGCGAACGCGATGTCCTAATAATCTCCCAAGTTTGCACGCCTTCACACTTGTGGGATCTTCCCGACTCAAGTTCGCAAGGTGCCCAAGGGCGTTCTCCGACGTGCTATGGACAAAGCCTCGCACCTATCTCTCATCCTGGACCTCTCGCCCTCGCAGTGGCATCTCTCCGCAGAATCCTCCAATGCATACCCACTCTCCTTCAAAACCTTCCTCTCCCACGTCCTCACCTTTGTCAACTCGCACGTCGCCTCGAAGCATGAAAACACGCTCGCCGTCTTCGGCGCGCTCCCCAGAAAGAGGTGTGTCACAGTCATTCTGTGCGAGAGGTGCTGAAAAGCGATCCCGCGAAAAGCGTGCTGCTCTATTCGACAGAGACGGTCGCGGAAGACGATTTAGCAACGAGTGTGGCGGACTCCAATTCGTATAGACCGTTCAGGCTGGTCGACTCTACGATTGCGGAAGCTATAAACAAAGAGCTGGACATGTTGGACGACCTGGAGGCAGAAGGTCCCGTGCATTTGTTCTCAGCATCTATTTATTTGCTGAAAGAACCGGCTTGCAGCTCCGATCGCGTTGGTCGGAGCACTCACAAAGGCACTGTGCTGTTAGTTTGTGCATCTCTTTTGCTCGCCGCGTCTCATATCAGAGCCAGACATAAACCGCATCACCCATCCTCCCTCCGGTGGTGCCCCAGAAGACCCCGCAGCACTCGTCTCCCCACGCATACTCATCCTATCCGTCTCCCCTGATCTCTCTACATCGTATATCCCCGTCATGAACTCCATTTTTTCCGCACAGAAACTCGTACGTCCCACACATCGTCAAAAAGAAAAAGCACTCACGTTCGTGAGATCGTGCTCTAGAAAATCGCGATAGACGTATGCAAAGTATATGGGACCGACACTGTCTTCCTACAACAGGCGGCCCATCTCACGGGCGGCTCGTATATCTACCTCGAACGCCGCGACGCATTTCTGCAATACCTGATCGTGCGTCCGCTCGTCTATCTCTGCGCGATCACGTACCTCAGCTGATTGACTGACCCCACGCAGATGTCGTTCCTCCCACCGCCTTCGATCCGCGATGTCCTTGCCGTGCCGAAACAAGACAAGGTCGACTTCCGCGCCGCCTGTTTCTGCCATAAAAACATCATCGACATCGGCTTTGTCTGCTCCGTCTGCCTCTCCAGTACGTCTCTCCGAATCACGTTTCATCTTTATTCTCCCCACTCATCGTCTGCCATCATCACAGTTTTCTGTGCTCCCGTCCCGGTATGCACAACCTGCCGGTACGTCCTTCACTACCGTTCATCTAAATTCACCGCCTGACCCCCTTGGCAGGACAAAATTCCCCATCAAGACCCTCCAGCGCCTGAATGCCTCCCGTCCCGCACCGCCAACGCCGAGCAACGGCTCGGCATCGGCGAACGGGACGCCCAGGCCAACTCCACCCGCTGGCCGACAAAACACGCCGTTGTCGGCGAGTCTGCGGTGATCTCGCATTTGGGGGCCGGGCGGTGGTCGAGTAGGAGTTTTTGGAGTTTTTGTTTGAAGGGTCCGCCTTGCGATTCGGATAAGCATTGGGTATTGCAGGGGTGGAGTTTATGATTTGTATCAATATCATTGTTGTATTATGTTTTGAGTTTTGGGAGTACGGTTGAGTGTTGTCAGTGAGGAATGTGTGTACCCCTCAATTGGCATTACATGTTTCAACAACGGAACGCCAGTGCTGTATGGTGCGGGACACTTAGTCACCGCCTAATTTAGACAGCGGCGAATTTTTGTCTGGGCCAAAAAAAACAAAAGTTGGTTTCTCGATAAATGGAGATCACAACAATGACAGATTGCTGTATGGGTGTGCCCAAACAGTGCTCTTCTGTTACACAGACACTTACCACTCAGGGTT
>SGPL01000713.1:0-14606 GCA_004802705.1 Bondarzewia mesenterica
GGTGGGGTCGTGTTGTGTTGTGCGGGCGTCGTAGGCGTAGGCGAAGAGGAAGGTGAGGAGGGTGAGGTAGAGGGATTGGGTCTGGGAAGGGGTCGGGAGGTCTGTTGGGTTTGATGTGGGTGGTTGAGGTGGTGTAAAGGGGGAGAGGGGGGAGACGTACATTCTTTGCGGGGAAGGCGGAGCATGGAGAGGTTTTCGGCGTCGGAGAAGGGTGGGATTTCGGGTGAGGCGAGGTGTGGGTGTTTCCATGCGAGAAGCTCGTCGATGGTTTCGGTATCGGCGTAGTCGGCCCTGTGGAGGAAGTAAAGTTTTTTTTTAGTGGGATGGGTCGATTCGGAGCGTGGAGATGGACAAGCCGAGCTCACATGTAGTGCTCCTCGTCCCACTTGGCGTTCTCGTGCGCGACGCGTAGTGCACGGCGCTCGATAGGGGGGACGGTCTCAGCGTCAGGCCCGAGCTCGTTGACTTCGTTCTCGGTATCGGAGACGTGACGGAAGTAGCCCGTGTACGCGTCGAGGAAGCCGTATGGTTTTTCTCGCGTGGTGTGCAGGGACGGGAGAGGCTCGGGTACGGATTGGGGGAGTTGCCAGTCGTTTTCGGCGGCTGGTATGATTTTGTTTGGTGAGGCGGTGTTGCGTGGAGATGATGATGAATGAGGGAGAGACGTTACCTTCGAGAAATTCGCGCTGTTCTGGTGTCAGGGTGTGGCGGTCGAGTGATAGACCCTGTGTTCTCTGGACGAGATCAGTTTCGATTGCATCAGGGTCTATGTGATCATCATCTGCGTCTTGAGATGAGACGACTTGAATCACGGGCTGTGGAGGGCGAGTCGGTCTCGGTGCGAGGAGCTTCGCGAGGAGGTCGAGGTCGGAGAATTGTTGGCCGCTGATTTCTTTGGTAAGGGTGACGGTGAGGTAGCCGGAGCTGGGGTCGTAGAGGGCGGAGGACGCGTCGTCTTCGAGGACGTTGGCGGGGAATGTGAGGCGGAGGAAATAGGGGGAGATGTGGACGGTGAAGAGAGTGCCGTCGACGTGGATTTCGACTTGAGAGGCCTGGGGAAGTATGGGCAAAGGAGTTGAGTTGGCGGGTCGGTGAGGAGAGGAGAGATGCGGCGTACGCGGACGGAGGGGCAGTAGATGGAGACGACGACGGACTCGTTGGTTTGTGAACAGCTGAACCGCGGCGTGATCATCTTTGGATCGTTGGACGAGGTTTGTTGTCGCTAGTGGAAAGCAATGCTCAAGCAATGCTGAAACTTGGCTGAAACCAATCTTTCTTGTCCCGGCCGTTTGGCGGGCCGAGTCACCGTCCTCTTATATCTTCATTCATCCCGCAACTGTCAACAACACCCCCTCCTTGCTCACCATGTCAAACTCCATCGACACAGAGGTAAGCCCACTTTCCGTCCAATCTCTTCGTATGATCCTACCAATACATATTCACAGAAACTCCCAGCTTTTCCTCCCCTCGACACCGTCGAGCAGCTCATCCTTCACCAGAAGAAGGGCAACTGCGTCCCCATATACGTACAGTTGCCTGCAGATCTCCTCACTCCCGTCATAGCATATCTTCGCATAGCCAACCACTCAAAATACAGTTTCCTCCTCGAGTCTGTCATCTCTGGCGAAAACATCGCTCGTTATAGTTTCATCGGCGCAGGTAAGTGCGTCGCCCCAGCCTTCTATCTATCTAATATTCTCATCTCCTTTTCAGACCCATTCAAGATCATCAAGACCGGGCCCAACGAGGAGATCACAGGCGACCCCATGGCCGCCCTCCAACGCGAGCTTTCCGTCTATAAATACGTCAAGATCCCCGAAGTCCCCACCTTCACTGGCGGCGCCATCGCCTACGTCGCCTACGATGCCATTCAACATTTCGAGCCCAAGACCGCTCGCCCCCTCGCTGACAACCTAAACATCCCCGAGGCCGTCTTCATGCTCGTCGATACCCTCCTCATCTACGATCACCTCTTCCAGAACGTCAAGGTCGTCTCTCACGTCTTTTGTCCAGACAATGCCGGCGCGGGCAACCTGGCTTTCACATACACGACCGCCCTTAACAAGGCCCGCAGGCTCGCCCGCGCCGTCCTCCAGACCGCTATACCCGAGGTACCTCAGCCGCCCATCTCCCTCGGCGCGGAGAGCGTGTCCAATGTCGGCAAGGAGGGATACAAGAGCTTTGTGTCCACGCTCAAGAAACATATCGTCGCTGGTGATATTATTCAGGCCGTGCCGTCGCAGAGACTCGCGAGGCCGACGCAACTCCATCCATTTAATGTGTATCGCACGCTGCGACAGGTCAACCCGAGCCCGTACATGTTCTATCTCGATTGCGGGGACCTGCAGCTCGTCGGAGCGAGTCCCGAGACGTTGTGCAAGGTGGAGTGCAACAAGGTGTATAATCATGCCATCGCGGGGACAACGAAGAGGGGCAAGACGGCGGAAGGTACGGTCTATCTCTCATTCACGTGCAAGATTTTCATGTTTCATAATGAATAGAGGACGAGCGACTGGGGCAAGAGCTTCTCAATTCGGAAAAAGACAGAGCGGAACACATCATGCTCGTCGACCTCGCGCGGAACGACGTCAACCGCGTCTGTCAGCCCAAGACGGTCAAAGTCGACCATCTGATGCAACTCGAAAAATTCAGCCATGTCATCCATCTCACTTCGCAAGTGTCCGGGATGCTGCGTGAAGGGCTGACGAGGTCCGTCCAGTCTCCCTTGCGTTTGTTTCATCGTCGCCGTGCTCTGCTGATGGAATGATGTATGTGTGATCAGATTTGACGCATTTCGGTCAATTTTCCCGGCAGGGACGGTGTCGGGCGCGCCGAAGATCAAGGCCATCGAGCTGGTGTATGATCTGGAGAAGGAGCGGCGCGGCGTGTATGCGGGTGCCATGGGTCGGTTTGATTTTGCGGAAGACGAGATGGACACTTGCATCGCGATTCGGACGATGCTGTTCAAAGATGGTACGGCGTACCTCCAGGCTGGCGGGGGTATTGTCCATGACAGTGTCGAGGAGGACGAGTATCAAGAGACGGTCAGCAAGTTGCAGGGCAACGTGCGAGCTCTAGAGAAGGCCGAAAGTAAGTCTTCTACGCAACTCACTGACGCTGTGTGCTTTGCGTTGAACGCGGTTATCGTTCCCAGAGTATTGGTATGACATCCAAAACAGTCTGCCTAAAGTGCCATCATAGCATGGGAAAGAAGGGACGTGCGATAGCGAGTAGAATATGCGATAATATTTATTGTTAAGGCAGAAAAGAAAGCTATGCAGAATTGAGCGAAATGTGCTTCCTTATCCTCTCCGACGTTTTCGCCTTCCTCGCTCTGGCCTCCGCAGCAAGCGCAACGCCCTCTCTGCCTGCGACGCTCAAGACACCAGTAATGAGCTCAGCAACGCGGGTGCTCTCGTCGTTGGCGGGGATGGGGTACATGACGATGCGGGGGTCCACGTTAGAGTCGATGATGCCGATGGTGGGAACATGTTCGATGGCGCACTCGCGTATGGCGTGCATATTTGGAATCGGATTGAGGAAGACGACGAGGTCGGGGACGACACGCTCGGTGAGAGCGACGTCAGCGCCGAAGAACTGGATCTTGTTGGTGAGCGTGCCCGGGAGCCATTTCTCGCCGACGTGGAAGCCTTGCGCGCCCATGCGCTCGGCCGCACGGTGGACTGCCTTGCGGAGATCCGGGCGGGTGCCGACGAAGACGACGGTGCCGTCGCGAGCGGCGAGGGCGCGCACGAAGGCGGCTGCGCGTCGGAGCAGGGGAAGCGTGTGTTCGAGGTCAATGACGGTCGATGCCCGCGCGCGTGCCGTAGGCGTAAGGCACGAAGTTCGGGTTCAGGAGCGAGCTCGAGTGCCCGAAGTGTGCGCCCGCGGCGACAAGGGCGGACAGTGTCAGATTTTTGGGCGATGGAGGCCGATGGAGGGTGTGGTGCGGCTGGAAAGTGTTCTCGCGCGTCTGCGCGGAGCCAAACTCGGAGAAATGCTCGACTGTTGGAAAAGTCAGGATGTCGGTATGTTTTTTTGAAGAAAAAAGGCTGCGTGAGACATACGAAGCGTCTTGTATTCCGCTCTTTGCACCTGGAAGTCCGTCCAGTCGTCCACAGTCAAGAGTGGCCGCTCCGCGGCGGACTCAGTCGACATTGACCTCCTGGACGCATTGCGGCAAGGTATTGATTTTGAGGCAGAGGCCGCGTAGCGTCTGGTTGACGAGGCCAGCGACGAGCACAGACGAGAGGTCGCCATAAATCGCAGAGCGCGGTGGCTGTGCCCAATTCGAGCGTGAGGTGGGCTTACCTCAGCGCATCGTTTTTTTTTCGTCCTCGCTGAACGTTCCCTCCTTCAAAAACCCCGTCCATCCCCGTCTTTTTATCCTCCCCTCTCTTCTTTCCCTCAACCAAAAAAATGGAAGACGCATTTGACGGTGCCATTGGTATCGATCTTGGTACCACCTACTCGTGAGTGTCGTCTTTTTTTTTTTGTTTCTCGCAAGCGGGCGTCCCTCTGATGTGATATCCTTTCCTACTACCAGCTGCGTCGGTGTCTGGCAAAAACGACCGTGTCGAGATCATCGCTAACGACCGTGAGTTGATGTTGTTATTGTGATTGCCCTTGGTGCGATACCGGCTACGGACGATGGACTGATGAGGGAACGTAGAGGGTAACCGGACCACGCCTTCCTACGTCGCTTTCTCGGCCGAGGAGAGGTTGATCGGTGATGCTGCCAAGAACCAGGCCGCGATGAATCCTCGCAATACCGTATTTGACGCGAAGCGTCTCATCGGTCGCCGATATGAGTGAGCTTGTTTTTTTCCATCTGCGTGCATACCGGCCACACGTATTGATTAACGAACTTATTAGCGATCCCGATGTTAAGAAGGTGCTTCACGTGCTAAAATAGAAGCCCGAAAACGTTCATACTCATCGTTTTTCTTTTATTGCAGGATATGAGCCATTGGCCTTTCGAGGTCGTCGAAAAGGATGGATCGCCCTTGATCAAGGTTCAGTACCTCGGCGAGGACAAGACGTTCAGCCCCCAGGAAATTTCTGCCATGGTCCTGACAAAAATGAAAGACATCTCCGAGGCCAAGCTCGGCAAGACCGTCAAGAAGGCCGTTGTGACGTGCGTTTTTCTTCTTCTGTGGTGGCTGTGGAGCGTCGATTGAACCGACATAAAATCATTTAGTGTTCCCGCATATTTTAATGACTCCCAGCGTCTCGCAACCAAGGATGCCGGTGCCATCGCTGGTCTTGAAGTACTCCGTATCATCAACGAGCCCACTGCCGCTGCCATTGCATATGGTCTTGACCAGCAATCCAAGGCCGAACGCAACGTGCTCATCTTCGATCTCGGTGGAGGAACTTTCGATGTGTCGCTCCTCAACATCAGCGGCGGTGTCTTCGCTGTCAAGGCAACTGCCGGCGATACCCATCTGGGTGGTGAGGACTTCGACAACGCCCTTCTTGAGCACTTCAAGAAGGAGTTTTCGAAGAAGACGAAGCTCGACATTTCTGATGACCCTCGTGCGCTCCGGAGGTTGAGGAGTGCTTGCGAGCGTGCTAAGCGCACGCTTTCCAGCGTCGCCCAGACGACTGTCGAGGTTGACTCCCTCTTCCAGGTGAAGATCTGTGCCACCTCAAATGCGATTTTTTTTTCTGATCGGGTGTTCATCAGGGTGAGGACTTCTCTGCCAACATCAGCCGTGCGCGCTTTGAAGAGATCAACGCCGTTCTCTTCAAGTCGACTATCGAGCCTGTCGAGAAGGTGTTGAAGGACTCCAAGATTCCCCGGGAGAAGGTCGACGACATTGTCCTCGTCGGTGGTTCGACCCGTATCCCTAAGATCCAGGCGCTCGTTTCGGAGTACTTCGGTGGCCGCCAGCTTAACAAGTCGATTAACCCCGACGAGGCCGTCGCCTATGGTGCTGCCGTCCAGGCCGCCGTTCTTACTGGTCAGACATCGGAGAAGACCCAGGATCTCCTCCTCCTCGATGTTGCGCCCTTGTCGCTCGGTGTTGCCATGCAGGGCGACGTCTTCGGTGTCGTCGTCCCACGGAACACCCCCATTCCCACCAACAAGTCTCGTGTCTTCACCACGGTCGAGGACAACCAGACCACGGTCACCTTCCCTGTGTGAGTATCGGATTGACTTGCAGTGACTGCATCTCTCCTAAACCAATGGTACATTCTATTAGGTATGAGGGCGAGCGCACGCAATGCCGCGACAACCGTCTGCTCGGCGAGTTCGAGCTCAACGGTATTCCTCCCATGCCCCGTGGTCAGGCCGAGCTCGTCACCACCTTCGAGGTTGACGCCAACGGTCTGCTCAAGGTGTCCGCGATGGACCGTGCGTCCGGTCGCAAGGCATCCATCAGTACGTAACTTCTTGGCGATTTTGTTTTTTGCTCGGTGCTGATGTTATCGTGATAATTCTCAAGGCATCACCAACTCTGTCGGCCGTCTCTCGGGCGCAGAGATTGACCAGATGATTAAGGACGCTGAGCAGTTCAAGCAGGCGGACAAGGATTTCTCTGCGCGTCATGAGGCCAAGTCTGACTTGGAAGCGTACGTCCACCAGGTCGAGGGCACGATCACGTCGCCCGAGATCGGGATGAAGCTGAAGCGCGGTGCCAAGTCGCAGGTCGAGGCCGAGCTCGCGCGCGCGCTGGAGAAGTTGGAGATCGAGGATTCGTCGGCGGACGAGTTGCGCAAGGCGCAGTTGGGCATCAAGCGTGCGTTGCAGAAGGCGACGGCGGCATCCGGTGAGGGTCGAATATCGTATAGGCTACATACATCGTTTCGTCCCATTTCCTTGTTTTTGTTTCCGCATTCTTGTTCTCTCGGTCCGCTGCTCTTTTCATCCCATACCTGCCCCACCGCTTCGCTGTTGCATTCGTATTTACAGACTCAAAACGCGGGTGTCTGTTCTCTATGGCTGTATTCATGGCAATGTTTGAATGTGTAGCGATGTTGTGAGGGACTGCACTTGGCAAAGTAAACGGNNGTGTTGGGCCTGCCTGNGAGAGAGCCTAGAAGGGANCGCACGTGTGGCGNGGAATCAGGTCCGAGTGGCAACGGAACGGGTTTCCAAGAGCCTTCCACCGACTGTCACTAGTGTCAGTTNTAGTGACAACCCTTGTTCGCTCTCACAGCCCTTCTGCCTGCCCGCGTCCTCGCGTCTTCCCATCGTCTTCTTACGCTCGCGCACGACGACGGCTTTCNAGCCACCAGTCACTCTCTTCACTACCTCTCTTTCTTCAAACACTCTCGTTATCAGCACCCTCCAGTATTCACCCGACATACTCACTATCGACATAATGCGGTTCTCGTCCTTCCTTGGTGTCTCCCTGCTCTCCCTNGCCNTCCCCTTCGTCGCTGCNCAGCACGGTCCCTCCAATGTCCGTCGTCACCGCGACCTTGCTCACCGTCCCCGTGGTGAGGTCGCCAAGCGCTTCTCCAATGCGCGCTTCACCTTCTACGACGTCGGTCTGTGCGTATCTTCTTCTTTTTCTTCTTCGTGNTGTTTGTGGGGCGCGCGCGTTGACGGTGGTTATTTCCAGTGGTGCTTGCGGTATTACCAACGTTCCCTCTGATTTTGTGAGTGATTGACTATTATGAAGGTTGATTGTTCGTTGTTGCTCATTTTTGTGCTTCCATCAGATCGTCGCGTTGAATACTCCTGTGAGTGCGCTACTCCGCTTCGCACCTCGAAAAGACACTCTCCGAGTCCTGTCGGACGTCTTTGTTGAGGAAGTCGAAGCCACGGGANGGAAGGGCTGATGACTGATATTTTCCCAGCAATATGGCAGTGGTTACCCCGGTCCCCACTGCTTCAGCATGATCACTATCAGCGTCAATGGCAAGACTGCCCAGGCCCAGATTACCGACGAGGTTCGTTTTGTGCTTGNCTCCCTCAGCGGCATTCTTCGCNCCNTTTGAATTAATCACCCATGTNCCCGCTCAGTGCCCTGGATGCCCTGAAGGTGGCCTCGACTTCTCCCGTGGGCTCTTTGACTACTTCGCGGACGAGTCCGTCGGTGTGCTTTACGGCACTTGGACTTTCAACGACGGCTCGGGCGGTGGAACGATTTCTTCCTCTCCGGAACCGAAGCCCTCCCCCACTCCCACCTCCACCAAAACCACGCCGACGACGACCTGGACGCCCGATCCCACGACCACTACCCCCGTCTATACGCCGCCGACGACGACGTACACGCCCACCACCACGAAGACGACCNAGACGCCGTCCACGTCGTCCACGCCCACTTCGACTTGGGTGTGGACCCCGTCCACCTCGTCCACGCCTTCGACGAGCAGCACCCCGTCATCGACGTCTAAGACGAGCAGCACGACATCGAGCGCCAAGNCCAGCACCACGTCCGTCTTCTCCACCACGTCCGNCTCCTCCACCNCGCCCCACCGTGNCCACGNCCTCGATCAACCTANCTTNGGGTCCNGCGAGCGGCCTCGCGGTCGCCACTGGCACGATCGTCAGCACACCGAACGAGCCGCAGAACCTCAACGTGGTTGACCAAGTGCTCATCGGGCTTAGTGGGATNGTCGCTGCAGGCGCACAGCTTTAAGNATGGGATGNCCGGAGAGGACNTCAGCGCGCTGGTNGCCTGNCNCTGACGTGATGCATNTGTCTATTGTNTATGTCTATNGTGTTCCCGCGGATGGACNTGGACGCNACTTAGAACTTATACGCGCGTGCATATTCTCCTGGCGGGCACAGCCTCTATATACCCCCCTCACAGACACCCANTTTATTTACCTTCAGCNCACGCTACTATCGAATNACAAATCCTAGTTCTTTTNTTTTTCCTCCTCTAACCCCANTCTTTATCCTTATTGGCNTCGACGCGTTTTCNCTTGTATATCCCTTCGGCTGNTACGGCGGGCCTTCGTGGTTGTTTGTTGGGCTCTATGCGGGTGNTATATATCTCCATCTTTCTCTTCCTGTTCTCAACACATAGCCTATTTTTTCTTTGTCNCCACTGAACGTTGCAGTTGACGGTCCCGAAATAGTGGAGTTATTTTCTGTCTGACTTTTCCACTCCCCTCCAAGATACCCGCATCCGTTGATTCGGAATGCNTTTGTGGTGGTTGGTGTNGCGATCTAGGATATAGTACTGTGTGGTACAGCTGGCTGTTCTTAGCCGTAGTTGTGCGCTTTGTGAGTTTATTTGAAGCTTGAATTGCATATATACCATGACGGTGCNTGTCAGACTGGCTGTGGTCGGGAAGTTTATANCGTTGTACGTTGGCGTTTGANCAGTGGGCTNGACGGCGG
Source organism: Bondarzewia mesenterica (assembly GCA_004802705.1). Lineage (NCBI taxonomy): Eukaryota > Fungi > Basidiomycota > Agaricomycetes > Russulales > Bondarzewiaceae > Bondarzewia > Bondarzewia mesenterica. The sequence goes on from SGPL01000713.1 coordinate 9,308, forward strand.
GCGGTGATATACAGTATGCCAGCGCACATACATNCATACTCATCACCAGGGCGACTCTGGGTATTTTGACGAATTGCATACTTACATAGTTACATTTCATTAATTCCCGAAGGTCAGTCCTGTANTGACATCGATCATGATCACCATTCTCAGCNCGAACGCCATTCCCCCCCTCCGGTCTAGCATTGCTCGTTATCGTGACTATGGGTCATTCGCTGCTGCTGGAAAAAATGAAANTATATAGACAAACAATGTNGAAGTCGGTGAATGCCCTTCAGNTGCACCTGCCACACCGATGTTATCGAATAATGATTGGCCGTACGCTGCAGCTTGGCGCGGATGAGACTTTTTTCTGGCAAGTTGCTGAATACGAGATTGGGGAAAGAAAGACAGTCTGCCATTNGTCCGGAAATAGCCGTGGNACCGGCTCTATGGTGAAGTCAGGGTCAATTGGACACTGTCATGGCTTGCCACTACAACTCAATTGTAAGTTCAAACGCTTACAGTGGTTTTGCTGCCTTTTGCACTCATCTCAAGCAACGTTGATCACATTTTGATATTTCTTCTGNGGAATTTAACACCGAATATAGCGTTCAGCTTGCCAGCAANATAACTTGCGAAATTTAGGTCCTGGGTACCTCTGGAACTCGCGAAATGGCTGCAGAGTTTCTGGACACATCCTTATCGCAAATACGAGACGTCATAAACCGACTTCAATCACCNATCCAGGACTTACAGACCTTGCTCGCTCTTCTTGCCGCACCGCTTGGATGTTTAGGTCTTCTACCTCCGCGATACAGACGACATAACACTTCGCCTTTGTCTCCTGAGTCCTTCGTCGTCTCGCGACACCTCCCGGCTCTGCAGCGCGCTCTCCTCGAACATGTCGTCCCAGCGTGGGAGCCCACACTCGTAGAAGAGAATTTGATGCCGCTCGTAGAGCAGTATTTNGTACCCGATGCATTTTCTTATGCGACTCCGTCCGCTGGAGAAGTATCTCTCTACGCGTATTCCACCATTCTTTCTCTTCCTCTGACACCCTACTGCATCCATTTGCTTGCTCGCATGTCAAAATCCTATCCCATAGACCGGCTTCATTCTACGATCTTTTTTTTGACCGAGCAAATGGTGCGACCTCTAGACAGCCGGCGATGGCTTGGGAAGATGCTGTCAAGGACATTATTTCTGTTCCTGNGAAGGTGGCGAATGCGTGTGCAGGGAGGGGTGACATTCCTGCAGAGTTGGAACAGGAGAAATATTTCAAAAACCTGTGCATGAGGTGCGAGAGTCTGATGTACTCGCTTGCAGCCGGTCGACCCCAAGGTGTGTTTCNTTTCACTTGGAAAATCGCCCGCGGATAAGACACTAACATGATTCAGAAAGCATGTCATCCTTGACATATCTATTCACCAAACTTGTCAATGTCGGCGCCTTTCCTTCCTTTGTGCCCACGACCCCTTCACAACCGTCTTTCTTCCTTTTCGCTCTCCCGACTATTCGCACTCGCCTGTCCNTTCGACCAGACGCGAGAGTTTCCCAGTATTCAACGTTATGGTCCGATCTTCTCGCTTCCTTGCCTTCCTCCTTTACTCTCCAAGGCATCTTGGCTTCTCTTATGGCGCATATAGCCGTCTCAGATTCTAGTCTTGATACCTCTCCATTTGTACGAGGACGTGTAAAAAGAGAGGCGAAGCTACTGCGAGGTTTGGTCAGCGACCTTGATAACGCAAAGGATGATTTATGGGAGAATCTAGGTGCGGTGATGTTGGGTAGGGACTGGAGCGAAGGGCATGCGAGAATCTTTGCATGCTGGGCTGCAGGTGCNCAGAAGGGCTCTGTGAGCGTGAAAGGTGTGCCATCTTCGTTGNTTGTGANCTTCTTGANGGGCGTTGTCATATTAACGCTTTTCACAGCTCTCGATGTGCTCTTGTCGAAGGTATTGGACATGTGGTGCTCACCTGAGCATGTNAAGCATTCCCTCCTGTCCAGACATCATTGTATGTGAACTCCATTGTTTGAATGGCATGTTCCATTTCTTGATTCATGAATTTTCTTTCTGACAGACGTCACNCTCCTCCTTCTTACCACCGTCTCTTACTTACCACCTTCTTCCGCCACACTCTCCGACCTTGCCCTTTCCCCACCCTTTATCCGCAGTATCAGCACCTATATCGGACATCTCGACCCCTCCGTACGGCGCTGTGGCATGCTTGTTGCTGAAGAGGTAGCGCACAGAACTGGAAAGCAACTCGACTTCCATGACTGGGAAGGCGACGACGCTAGCAGAACTTGGTCTAGAGCTGTACGAGCTCTGATAGCCGAAAAGGATTCGGACGCAGACGCTCAGAGCGAAGACGGAAAAAATGGCGAGAAGCCAGAGCCAGAGCTCAAGATTGGAGACCTTTTGATCGACGAGATCATCGAACCACTTACCTCCAGCAAATCCCTCCCATCCATGCCGGCCCCCGGGGGCTATGACTCTGACGATTCTCTCACGGGCTACGCATCCCCTTCCTCCTCGCGTTCTCCTTCACCCACACCCTCTGAACTCGATGAAATCGAAAAAGACCCGACGCTGCGCGTGGATAATAAGAAAATCGCACGCCCAGTATACCTTGCCCAGCTCGGTCAGTTAATCCGCCCCACGGGTGGCCTGAAGAGCGAGCAGGAAAGCCAGGAGGCGGACAAGATTGAAATGGGAATTATGGTTGCGGAAGAGTTGATCCGGAGGAAGCGCAGTTTCGGGACTGAGTTGGGTAAGCTCCATGCAACGTTCTGGAAAATATGCTATGCTGATTTGAGACGGGACATGCTTTAGAGGAAAACACCGTCAATTTGGTTTATGGCCTCGTAGGCTTGCAAAACAACTATGAAATAGATGACTTTGATCGTAAACGTCAAGCGGCTTTGAACGCCCTCGTAGCCTGCTGTCCTCGAAAGGCTGCACCGTATGTGCTTGATTTTGCCGAAGGCGTCTTATTAAACTTGATGTTTTCAGTGCGGTCATCGAGGAGTTCTTCAAAAATCAATACTCTGTGGATCAGCGCTACGTGATGCTCAATGCTCTCGCCCTCGGCGCACGCGAACTCGCCGGTCTTCCGCTGCCTCCCACAGCGGCCATTCAGCCCCTTGTCGGCGACCGTGTTTCCTTTCCCTCCAAAAGACTGCCTCAAGCTCTACACAACCAGTACCTTACCGCTTCCGACGTCGCGACGAGCCCGGTCCAAGGCCTCCTGCATTCTATCTCCCGCCAGACCATCGAAAACACTAAAGAGGCGAATGTGGATCAAGTGCCAGAGCTCACGCGCACTCGCCTTTTACGCGTTCGTCAGCCCGCCAAGGTGACAGAAGTAACACCGCCGCAATTCATGAGACCCTCGCAGATATTCTATTCCGGTTCTACGACCACGACGTTCACGGACGTGGCAGTGGAGTCTTTCATCTATCCACTTATCAACCGGTTCTGGCTGTTCCTGCGGGACGAGCAGACGCGGGAAGAAAGAACAGCGCACCGGGATGCCCTGCATAGGTACCATGGCGCGGGCACGGGCCTCATCCTCAACGCCGTCGTGCTGTCGCACTTCCTCGCGACGCTCGGCGTGCTCGTCCACGCCGCGCGCAACGCACCGGAATGGTTGGCCGTCGTCGTGCCTGACGCTCTCGAGCTCGCAGTGACGATTGGCACACGACCTGTCTCGCCTTACGACGACGACGACGACGAGGGGGAGGAGTCAGCCGCGTCCTCTGCGGCTGGAAAGTCGGGAGGCGAGGAGAAGGAGGCGAGAGTCTTGACGATGGCGCTGGAGCTTGCACTTGTCGTCCTTGATGGGTGTGCAGAGCTCGACAGTGGTCGGTCGATGGGCTTGGAGCATACCGCACTCTTATTGGCCACAGGGGAATGGGCGGGTGAGGTGTTTGGGAGGTTGGAGAAGGGTGTGCTCATCAGAGGCGGTGGAGGCGCGGCGGAAGCGCGGTTGAATAAGGCAGCTGCTGGGGTCGTCATCAAGGTTTCAGAGCTATCGGAGAGGTGGAAGAGATCAATGATTGACATGGCGCGGTGATTTGAGCATGGTAGGCTCTTAGGCGTGTCAATTGTGAGCTTGTAATTATTAATACTTACACGTTACGTTGAGACCTTCAACTGATTTGACTTGCTCCTGATACTGAGCGGCTCTATGGTGTCATAATTAGCTCCGACAATTTGAACGAGCATCACACCCAATTATGACAGAGAGCAGTGAGAATTGAGATGCAGTACAGATTACATTAACTGATCTTCCCGGAACGTACACGACGACAGACAATATATACGGATCTGATAGATGCAGGAGATGGGCAGCGCGAAGCAAGACGATGCGAAAGGGGAAGCGGAACTTGTCCAGTGGACGCTACAACGCACGATACATCGTACACAGAAGCAACAAGCACGATGCGAAAAAATAAAACATGGCATGTAAGCAAACGAAGCAAGAAGGGAAACAAGTATAGCACGCCATGATATGGAGCAAGGGAAACGATAGTCGGGTTGCGAGACACAGGTTTTGCCGTGAGGATGGCGAAGAGTGATGAAAAGAGCACCGTATTCCCAGCATTCACCACCTGCTCTTGACCAACAACACATTCAAGCCCACTTTCTTGACCCACGTCAGCCGCGCGCGCTTCTCGGGGTGGGCCCTGATCTCCTTCGCGAGGCTGCGCCGGCTGGGGTGAAGGACTTTCTGCAGCGCCGCTAGGCCCTCTTCACGTGCGGAGAGGTAGTCCTTGATGCTGATGAACGCGTGCGACTTCAGGAAAAGTTTCGCTTGGCGTAGAGAATGCGGAAGGTCGGGCAGGGAGAAAGGGGAGGGTGCCTTTGCAGTCGAAGAGGAAGTGTTGCTGTAGCTCGATTGTAGGCCCAGTTCGATGATGAGGGCTTGAAGAAGTGGCAGCATAGCACCGTTGTTGCGCGTAGCAGGTGGGTTTTTCAAGTATCTGCGAAGCGAGATTTTCAATATGAAGGGAGGATATACGAATGGCAAGGTGGGAACGTACGAGGTTATGAAGCTCCGCGCTTGTTCGTATGCGGGCGGCGCTTTCTCCTTCTCGTCTCCCATCTCAGAGACATCATCCACGACGGTGCGCTGCCCAAGGCCGACATTGTCCGGGGCNGTCTTGGCCTTTTTCGCGGCAGCGGCTAGTTTCTTCTTCTTAGACTTGCTCGGCGACGCGGGCGGAGAGGGGGTAGCGGTGGACGCTTTCGGGGCTGTCTTGGCCTTTTTCGCGGCAGCGGCTAGTTTCTTCTTCTTAAACTTGCTCGGCG